>JAODAC010083137.1:0-44131 GCA_027575185.1 Mimaenictus wilsoni | reverse complement strand
GATAGATTAACTCTTCTACTTCTTAAATCAGTTGTTACAATTTAACTTTTTCGAGGCCTACATGGAGATAATAGAGCCGTCTATAACCACGCAATAAAACCTCGATTGGCAGTAATAACCGACGTCAGCAAAGTCAGTCGCAATTCGCTCGATCAGAAACACGAGCTCACCCAACCGGCGTCAAATATCCTTTCCAAGTCAAATCAGAGAATTAATTGCAAGTGGCTAGCGCCGGCGGGCTCGCCACCATGTCGGCGAGGACACGCGAAACGTGTCGTTTAAAAAGAGGGGTTATTATTATAGAAAGCCAAGGCGAGCCAAGGTTCGGCTGCAGGCAAGTCACGCGCCCGTGGATTCAGGATGACGTGACGGTAGGCTCGTCGTGGCGTGCGCGCCTCTCATTGGCCGAGACGCGGCGCACACCTTCGGCTTACCTGGTGTGATGCGTGCGCACACCCGACTTAACGTCGGCAAGGCGCTTAGGAACAAGCCTAGCGGTTGGCTACGCCGCTGGAGGCGCGACCGCTCGTGCCTACGTGACGGGCCGTTCTTTTCCTAATCGCCAAAACAATTTGCTATCGTATATATTTTACCGTATGCTTATATATGTTCGACATTCTAGTTGTAGACAGATATTGATGCTATCGTATTACGCCATGTTGCATCATGCAAAATGCATGAACGCGCACTTTTTTCCTTTGCAAAACCTACACAATAGATAAATATTTTATTTCTTCTTATGTTTCTCAACATTAAGTATAAATATTCATTAGACCATTAATACCATTAATACCAACTGTATAACAAACTTTGGCTGCTTAACTTTAAACATTAGTTAACTTAAGTGTCTTTACTTAAGTTAACTTGTGATAAAGATTTTAGTAGGTAAACTATTTTAAAGTGATATTTTCTATATTCAAATCATTTTACTGCACTTAAGTAATACCCAGGTGATAGTGTTAAATCTTGAAAAAATCACATTCGGCCAAGGTTATTTAAACAATATTAGCGACATTCGCCAATTAATTACGCATGCAAACGACAAAAAACACATCGCGACTTAAGTCTAATGTTTCCGAGTTCTACGGCTAGTTTCATCAGACTGTCGCTGAATTTCAACAGTGCTAAAATTTCATCATAACATACTGTATTAGTCGTAGTCGTAGCTAGCTCTAGCTTTAACCGTAGCCCGTAATTCTATACAACTATCTAGTACGTCTACTGCTGCTTGTACTTCAACTCCCAAGTCAACATTCTTGATCTTTTTTTCTGCCTTAGTCCATAACTGACAATCACAATGTGAATAAACGGAAATTATGTACATATCAATCAGTATTGAAATGAGTGTCGCGTCGCTGTTTGTCGATTTTTTCTATGCGGCTTATTTTAACGCAGTTAAGTAAGACTTAACTTTTTCTTGTTAAGTACCGGTTAGCTGACGCACATCGCACATAACTTTGCAAATAAGGCGCTGCGATTATAATAGACTTGCTCGGAGACTCTAGAGACTATAGAGCAAGAACAGAAGAGATTGGCATTCCGCGCACGCAAATAGCTGAGCGCAATTGATGGAAATTTCCACTCGGTTCACTTTTTCTTCGTTTAAGTAGACTTTAGGAACCCGAGCAAGAAGGAACTATTTGCATAGTCTATTTATTACTGCTTAGTTTGGAATTAAATTAATCAGGTAAATGTACATAAGATTTTAAAAGTTAAACTATAAAAAGACAATCAAACAGAAGTAATTATATTTTGCTGGCCCCTGAATAAAAACGTCCATAAATTGAGGACTCTTTATTTTAGGACTTATGATATACGGATTTCCCAAGGTTCTTTCTGTTTCTAGATTAAAGGTATATTTGGACGAATATCCGATGGTTATTAACATAAATAAGTTAACTTAACCTAAGTAAGTTTGAGGAAAACACGAATAATTACTTAAGTTTTCAAATGCCAATCTAGAACAAAGAACATCCATCAGAAGAAATAGGCTAAGAAGGTTTTGCCGACCATTTACCATAGGAATTTTTAACAGAAGTGCATATTTCGGGGATTTTTCTTTTACTTTTGATCAAATTAATTAGAGAATACAGATTTATGGGACTAGGCAAAGCTTAACTTGCCGACCCTTGAAATTGACATGATTAGCAATGAAATGATATAGCTAAAGAAATTAAAACCAAGCTATATGGACATACCAAACTATAAATTCTCTCACGAAAATCTAACCGTATTAGGCCCTATATATTGTTGATCCATGAAAATTCCAGGAATTAAACGTTTTCAAAAGCTTGTCATTTTACAAGTTTCTGCATTTAGAACATGGATCATTCAGTAAAGTAACTTCAAATTTTCGAAGAATATCTAATGTAACTTACTTAAGTTAAGTTAACTTACTGTAATGTAACTTAGGTAAGTTAACATAACTTAAGTAAGTTACATTAAAAAATCCACAATTACTAGACTTAAGTAAACCCCAAAAAAGTTAAGTAAGTTTCCAAAATATGTAAGTCATTTTCCCACAATGCATAGTTTTACATTTAAATGTTACATATTTTAATAAAATACATACATATTTTAATAAAATACATACATATTTAAAAAACAGAACTTTACGTATTTTACTTAAGTATGCACAAAATGTAGTACGTTACTCTATAGTAGTTTAAATACCTCTCGAAATAGTTGTTGTTTTATGCGCGTTATAAATTATAGAAAAAAAAAGACAAGACATTTCGCGTGTTCGCCGTTGCGAATTGGCATACTCAACCCGACTTAAGTATCGGTTCTGGTGGGGAGGTCGGAGCCCAGGTATACGCTATATATCTAACTGATTGCCGTACACCAACACACAGTTGGTAAAAATCGCACAGCGAAAGATTAAACAAACATACGCGTCGCATCGGACGTTTTTAAAAACTGAAAACTAAAGTTAAAGTTGCAATCTCGGTTTTCCTGCCCAGCCTTGCGTTGCAATCACCAAACAATGAGTTATCAGGATAACTCTGACCCACCATACAAGGTCACCACATGGTATGTGCCTGCTGACAGGGAGCGCGGTTCCTATCAGCTCCATCGACACCTGAAGTCATGGCGCAGCATATTCGGCAAGGTAATTGACGAGCCTCCAAGTGGGCACAAACACTTTTTCAACTTCTGACGCAATTTTTTTATGCATAAGTGCGAAAAAAGATAGTCTCTCATTTAAATTCACATATATTCATATAAATGTATATATGAATAGATTAAGTCTATAATAATATAATAGACTAGGTCTATATAGACACATGCGATATAGGTTTTTTTATTACGTCGTAGATAACTAACAATTAGTTGAAAAACCAGTATTATTTATAAAATGTCAGAGCATAAATCAGGTTCGTTTCACACATACAGTCATACAGGTGTAAGTGTGAAACTAATTAGGATCAAAGACTTCTGTTTTGTTTGTTGCTGCTGCTGATGATACCGAAATCGAATCAAATCGAAAGCTGACGATTCCAATTCGAATTAATTACGGCTGGGCTATAAATAACTGGTTAATGAATTGCGTACGGCTGGTTCGCGTAAATGCATGGCAACGTACGTACGATTGCAAACAGTCATTGTCAATGACGAAAGCGAATTTCCTTAGTGATTAGCCATTACCTAATACACATATAGTCGACTTTTTGCTAGGGGTCGGCAAAAAAATGTGTGTAAATCTTTCACAATACAATTTAAAGTTCCTCAAAATGTTTAATTTTTGGACCTTTGTATTCTGCCGATTATATTATGGAGAATTCGGATTTATAGAGTTATTGGGTTGAAAGGAATATTTTGCCGACCCTTGCAATTTGTACATTATCGAAAATATGTTTTACCTTAACAAATTAATGGAGTATTTTATGGGTCGGCAAAATAATTACCCGAACAAATTTTACAACCAATAATTAGCCGACCATTAATTACCAATCTTTTGAAGATGACCAAATTTTATAAGATATCTAAGACCAAAACAGAAAATCTCCCAAAACCTACAAATTAATAGTGTGCCGACCCTTAAAGGTAATTTTAATAGGAAAAAAATATGGTTCCTGGAAGTATCCAAACGCTGGATGAAAACGAATCAATGCTAATTACATTAAAAAAAGCCGACCTTAAAATTTTGCCGACCCCTAAAAAATCTACCTATCGCTTTGAGTACGAAACATTAAAACATATTAGAAGGAAAATATAAAACAGGTTACGACCATAAAAAATAACTATTTTGCCGACCCCTAATCAGGGGTGGAATTGTGATACCAATTTAAGATTTTTAAGAAAAACATGTAAGAGATAGTAAAGTTTCAATAAGACCAAAGTCCTTACGTCAGAAACTACTGGCATCTACACAACGTTTTACCACCTCTCTTCGCTACATCGTAGCGAATGTAAAACCAAGAATAATTTGGAGCTAAAATTCTATGAAACAAAGCAATTAGGTACAAAGTATGTTTCGATAGACGATCGGCTGTTGATAGCTTTTCCAAATTTGACGCGTCCAAGTGTGCCGTCTTGGGTGGCAATCAGCAGAAGCGAATTCAACGAATTTCTTTTGCGTGCGTCGTGAGTGCCAACAAAAGTCAACAAAAACACAGCGCGCCCGCTGTTAGTTGCTCATTGGCGTCGTTATTGCAAGCGGCCTAATTGTTGTGTTCGAACACGCGGCGATTGCGAGCGCGCAAGGGTCAGCAAAACGGGGGCGTTCACAATTTTTCCCTGTGCTTATCACGGGCCCGTTAAAAGTTTGGAAGCGAAGCCCGACTGAGAATCTCTTCTTTCTCGTCCACAGAACGCCACGCATAGTCCTCTGGAGCAGGCCGACAGTCCATCCATTTCTGCCTCCACGACTGCCACCAATCTTTCTGGCATGGATATGCATCCTGGCGGCGCAAGTGCTGCGCGTAAGGCGGGCACCCTCCGAGATGAAAATCTCAAGAAGGAGTTCCAACCGCTCCAGACGAGTGCCAAGATTGATGTCGAGGACGTGCCTGTGTCCTGTGAGAGTGGAAAGAAGCAGTACTATCTTCGCATTCAGGTAAATTTTTATTTATATTTTACTGTTTCACTGAAATTTGACATTTTCTGATGTCCTAAAATGTAGTCAGGGAAAAGTTTGATGTCTTCAGGTCTTTTTCTACCTTTCTTTGGGGGTATTTAAGAATTTTGATGTCCTGCTATGAATTCTTCTTCCTTAACATTGAAAAAAAGGATTTTTTTTTGTCCTCTTCAAAATGAATATTTAAAACGGTGATGTCCTAGAACACATTCAGGGAAAAGTTAGACATATTTAAAGCTTCTGATGTCATTTATGTTTACGTACTCTGGGTCGAAATCTACTTTTCGTATCCTGCGGTTTTTTTCATTTTGTTCCTTGATGTCTTCTTTAAAATTTAGAATGTCTTGATGTTCAAGGCATATTTAAAGATTTTCTGTCCTCTTGATGCCATATTTCGAGCTTAAAGGCACTTTTCCTATTTTATTTTCTTTCTTCCATTTTCGAAGTAAATGACCATTTATGGTTTCAGGATGTCCTGAAAAGTATTTCGGTAATTTTCTTGTTTACCTCTCCTATTTTCCTCTTCTTTTTCAAATTGTACAAGTTTTGATATCTTTGAATAATTTCAGAGAGTAACTTTCCTTTTTTGGTCCTTCTTTCTCCCTCTAGCCATTTTTCTATGAAAAAAACAACCTGAGGCAAATTATCTTTTCCTATGTCCCTCTTTATTTCTTCCTTTTTTCCAGCTTTAGGTGTCCTCAGGAACATTTTCCTCTATCGTCACTATTGCTTCTTCATTTTATGCTGAAGTTTGAATCTTTCATCATGTCCTGGAACGAATTCCTACAGATATTTTTCTCTAGTCCTTTCTCCCTTTCAATTTTTCTTCTACACTAATAAATTATTACTTTCTGATGACCCAAAAGTAGGTCGCGAAATATTTCCACACTTAACAAGTAGTTGAGCCTTGTAAGTTGTTTACACGCAAAATTTTGACATCAAATTTTTCAATTCTATTCGAATGTCGATCAGTATCAGACTAATTAAGAATTGGTCAAGCGCCAAACATGTTTTTTTCCTGTAATATTGAACTCATTTAATAGTCATTTGGTGGTTGCCAACGAATGCAATAATAAAGCAATAAAGCCACTAAACAACAATTCAATATTCAATTTTCGGTTTTGTGAAAGTTCGCCTTGAGGCAGGCGTCGAAGACTATCTGGATTTCCGTTTGTTACTATTAAACATTGAAACTCATATTCATAACGTTCTCAATGATTTGCGATTCCGTTTTGTGCAGTTTCAATAATTTCCGGTCGCGGAAAGGTTATCGTTTTGAATAAAACAACATATCGTCAAGGAAATATTGACTCAAGTGAAAAATGTTAAAATTCGTAAATTTAAACATTTCATATGTTTTTCATGAAATATTTGACCATTATACTTGGACTTCCAAAAAATACAAATTCCCACGTTTTTGAAAAGTCACTTTTCCCGCCAAATAAATAGAATTGGTGAACTTTATACATACTTAAGTAATCGAAGTAACAAGTTGATGCTTTTTAAAGATCTACGCACATGTTTTTTTTTTCGAATTCAGCGTAAACATATGCATGTGATGCGTGCGTGACCACGTTTACCAACTTCTCAATCACCTAATCTTTGAAGAACTCCTCTTTTCCTATACTGAGCTTGATGAGCGTTGAGTGGTTCCGAAGGCTGGCCACCCTGGGTGGAGATAAGACACTGCATGCTATTGTATCCTCTCGGACTCTCGGCTGATAACGCATGCGATACATTTTGTTGGTCTCGCGTCGATTGACCAATATTGATTTCGATAACGTTCATTACTGATCATGTGGACTAAGCGGAAAGTGTTTAGCGCACATGTATCCGTGTTCCCCTCGAAAAAAACTGCGATGGTTGCGAATTTTTACTTATCAATGGAGATCAAGGTTGATGATTGTCAGCGACAACGTTTTCGGTAGTCATTCCCCTTCCACGTTGTTCCCATTGGTCAGCTGTAGTAATGATGAGGACGTTCAGACTATATTGCAGACTAGGATGCGGAGAATATTGAAATTATTGATAGATCGTCGATCGTCTCTACACCAGCTGTGTGCGGTAATTACCGCCTTGGGGTCAGTGGGGGAGATAAACCAACTTCCCATATATAAACAAATTACGGTCGTCGGACGAGTGGCATTCGCATCGCGGGTGCGAGACGATTTCTCGTTCCGTGGTCAGTGGTCATCTTATTGGTAGCTAACGTGGAAGTCAAAGTGTTAGAGTCCCGGACATAGAACTTGGTCCCTTCAGTGCCGCAGGTGATCCGGGTTGGAATTCCTTGTGTGCCTAGTGTAGACTCAAGACTTAAAACAAACTTCAGAATGACGCTTATGCGAGCAGACACTCATGTGACTTTCGAGATTCCTCAGAATTCGCAGAAACCGAAATGTACACTTTCTCAGGTGATTGATTATCTAATGATCTTCGTAGATTTAGAAGTGTGAACAGGGAATTTTGTGCTTTGAAACAGAGCATTAGCCAGGGGAGACCTACATTTATTAAGGGATTCTTGTTCCTCCGAACAAAAATCCTGGAAGTGAGACACCAATTCCAAGGAAACGAGTCCTTTAAAACACAATAATCCTCGAAAAGCTTATAAAATGACGTCTTCTTTCATGTTTCAAAGTTATTCAATAATATTCTTCTAGAAAACACTTTCTAACGTTTTCTATCCTTTGTTGCAGGTATTAACAGCTATCTCTGTATCGTTGGTCTCTCTTGTCATCGGCTACGTCTCTGCCTACACAGCCCCAGCAGCCGAGTCCCTTCAAGCTGAACTGGAGCTCACCAAGAATGAGGTACGTCATTGAATAAGTCAATACCCGATATCACAATCACAGACACTAGCCAGTCTACTACGAATCAATTAAAGACCTCTAATCACCTACCGATAAGCCTTATCAATGGAATTTAATCTCCCCGTTCTTGTTTTTCCAGTGGTCCTGGGTATGCAGCTTGATGCCACTGACTGCCCTCGTCGGCGGATTGATTGGTGGACAGATGATCGACTACTTTGGCCGAAAACGTATCATCGCCTTCACAAACTGCCTCTACATCGTCTCTTGGTTGCTCTGTGCCAATGCCACCAACGTGTGGTACGTCTACCTCGCCCGCAGCATTGTTGGCTTGAGCGTGGGTATTGCCTCCTTGGTCCTCCCTGTCTATCTGGGCGAAACCATCCAACCGGAAGTCCGTGGTACATTGGGACTTCTACCTTCAGCGTTTGGCAACACAGGTATCTTGGTCTGTTTCGCCGCTGGCAGCTACCTCAAATGGGACTATCTTGCATGGGTGGGCTTTGCTCTGCCCTTCCCCTTCCTCCTCATCTACTTCCAAATCCCGGAATCTCCAAGATGGTACATCCTGAAGGAACGCAACGAGGAGGCTCGCAAGGCTCTGGAATACCTCCGTGGCAAACAGGCAGACATCAGCGATGAATACAACGACCTAGTCAAGAGTCACATTGAGTCCGAGAAGCTTTCCACATCTTCATCGTTGACGGACCTCTTCACCAAGACCAACATGCGTCCGTTGATCATCTCCCTCGGTTTGATGTTCTTCCAACAGATGTCTGGTATTAATGCTGTGATCTTCTACACCACCACAATTTTCAAGATGGCTGGTTCCACCATCGATGAGAACGTCTGCACTATCATCGTCGGTTTAGTGAACTTTGTCTCCACATTCCTTGCGACTATCCTCATCGATCGTCTTGGACGCAAGGTCCTCCTGTACATCTCCAGCATCTCTATGATCATAACCCTCTCGGTACTTGGAGCTTACTTCTACCTGCGCAACATGGCGGTTGATGTCACCGACTACGGCTGGCTTCCGCTTCTCAGCTTCGTCATATACGTCCTTGGCTTCTCTCTCGGTTTCGGTCCAATCCCATGGCTGATGCTGGGAGAGATCCTTCCAGCTAAGATCCGTGGCTCTGCCGCGTCCATCGCCACCGCCTTCAACTGGGCGTGCACGTTCATTGTAACCAAAACCTTCGTGAACATCATCGAGTTGGCCGGAACCCACGGCACCTTCTGGTTGTTCAGTCTCTTCGTGCTCGGCTCAGTCGTCTTTATCTACTTTTGCGTTCCCGAAACGCGGGGTAAAAGCCTCGAAGACATCGAGAGGAAATTCGCGCGGCGAAGGATGAGCTCAGTAGCGAACCTCAAACCACTACCCTCATCGTCATGCTGAGCACCTGACCACTTAGACTTAGTCGCACACAAAGATATGCCAAAGCAGGAATGCGAGAGTACTCATGATATTCGTATATCATTTTGAATCTCAGGTAACAGAGACAAACCGACAAAATAACATCGACCAACTGAAGGAACATGCTTAAACGCATGGTTGTACATTCCAAAATACTCCCGAAAACAAAACCCTCATTGTGATCATTACTCAAAGTACCGGAACATAACGGTTTAATCATGATATTTTGTACGTATACATATGATTAGTGTAAGCAGTACTTGTTAATGTATTTTAAATTATTTTAAACTAACTCTAAGTCTTTGTAAATATATTTTTCATTGCATATGTTAAATAATAAAACATAATTTAATTATATACCGGTTTTTATTATTGATTTAGGGAAATATATATTTTTTTAATGTGTCAATGTTACATAACCTGAGGTTCCTTATTTCCCTGGACATGTATCCTTCAAGGGATACCTCGGATACCCGTGTTCGAAGAAATGACCTATCTTATCTACTCTTAAGTAGCACTGATATCCTTATGTCTGCGAAGTAACGCGGATACGGAATCCTGCCTACAACGGAACGTTCCGTGTATGGCGGGTTTCAAGGTACCAAAGCTAATGATCTATGACCAAATCAGGACTCGTAGCGCCATGTATCAACGATTTTCCAAACTAAGCAGGTCCAATCATTTGAAATGATTTAAAAACAATCGAAAAATTACCATTATCACTACATTAAAATCCTCAATAAGAAATGTTAAATCAATAAAACAATATCCATAAAGAATAATATCGATAAGACGTCATTCCGATATTTTTATCAATTTAATGACACCCGATTGCTCCTAAAACATTCCTATCTACGTAAAAACTTCGATAGCCTACTACATTTTGATAAACTGTGATGTTGTCCAATCAGCTGATTAGCTAAATCTCTAATTAAAACAAAATAAATGTGAAGATTTAACCTTTTGCCACATTTTTAACAATATTATATTAGTAACAAAGATTGTGCCTAGTTAGCAAGTGTTTTATTCCCTAATGATATCTGATATGATGATTTTAATACTGTTAGAACAAAATCAATGAAAATATGGAATGTTAGAGACTTACCCATCACTTGAACTCGACAAATCGCACAGGTATCACACTCGACGTCCCAGCTCCACATCGCAACGGCATTCCATTTTTTCAACGTGAACATTTTCTCATTTTTCGCGTTATCGACATCAGGGCGCTCCATTGAGTCACTTTCGGACATTGCCTCCATTATTTCACGTTAATAAGGAATTTAAATGTGAATACAAAGCACAAAAATGGGGAGAACAAGTTCAGAAACAAATATCATCACAGTACAGTAGGCAACATAGATCATATAGATGTATGCAATGTTTTTGAGGTTAAGAAACACGAAACAGCTGTTTGGAGGGAACAAAGTAATGCTAACCAATGTTAAGAACAGACACAGGTAACCTGTATATATTTTTTTAAACGAAATATTAAGAATTACCAGGTATACAGATAAAACTAGTTCATTGTTTGGAATACCCATCTTCATGGGATGAGTTTTTATGTAGTAAAACTAACAATAAGCCGGACTGTTGACATTTTCATATCAAAATGTGGAATAGACTTGATTAAATAATAGATAGTACTGTTAAATAAGCTAATAAAATGATATTTACTAGTGTTATTTACATAAATAATCAATAGGGAATGAAAATATATATCATTAAAGTCTATTTGTAGTTTAAGAATGTTATCATTTAAATAAAAGTCGTCTATCTATTAAATAAATGTTTTGATAGATTGACTAAGAATAAATAAATGCTTTCTGACCTTATAATTTGAATCTGCATTAGCACAACACTATAACACAAAATATTTTGAATTAGTTATCACTTTTATATTTAATAACGACTTTTCGAAATCTATTGTAATCTATCGAAAACAAATGAATATTTGGTTCTCAGTGCTGCCAACCATTTTCAGTAATCAAGAACTGTCTTCAGTTGTGCCAACATAAACAAAACTAACAACAAAATAAGTAGATATTTTTGTAGTGAATTGGCATCGGCACAGTACTATAACATACTATTTCAAATTAACTATCACTTATTTATGCAATTGTATGTTATAACAAAGTTTAATAATGTTTAATCGTAAACAATTTCAATATATCAAAAAATGCCTTTGTACCTGTGCTGCTAATCATATTAAGTAACTAACAAATGTCAAAAATTCAGTAGTGCCAACTTAAACAATACTAACCTTAAAATTTTGTAAAATTAGTCATTTTCACAACAATTTTCAATTTTTAACGTAAATCTGAGAAATATTTAATCGGTTAAGTGTGTAAACATGCTCACAACGTATTTACATGGTTTTATAAGCAAATTTGTGCTTATTGAGGGTAAAAATAATTTTTAGAGGTTAGTTTTTGTGATATTTAACAAATGTTTTTAACAATTTTAGATGATTTAGAAGAACCTGGCGATAAACTGTTTTCAAATATAATAGACTCTGCTCTGGCAACACAAATTAATATTGTTTATTGCCAATTTAGTATCAATTTGGTCAGAAAATTTAGAAACCATCAAAGTGAAAATTTGAAACATGTTAATTTTACCCAATTATCCTTGGAAGACTCAAAAGAACAACTCAAAAACATTGTATTGGCATCAACAGAGTTTGTTGTGATAATTGATTCACTTTCCCACATGATTTATAAATTTGGTGCCAAAGAAACTTATAAAACTTTAGGAAATTTTGTAAAAATGACAGGTAACCTTAAATCGTCTACATTATTATTCTATACATTATTAATGCCTGATATATGTTAATCTAACTTTTAGAGGTTAAACAAATTATTTCACTTCTTCACAATGATTTACTGGATGACAGCAATGAAGTATTGGAGTATTTTACTTCTTTGGCGTCTCTACACATTAGAATGGAAAGAAGATTTGGTGAAGCAAGAAGATTGTCTTACTTATACAGAAGGGGTAGAGGAAAAGTAGTTAGGGATATCGAAGAGTTTTGTTTCACTCGTGGAAAGTTGATTACAAGGCCATTGGCTAAAATCGACACGCAGACCTTATTGCAGGAAGGACCTTCGATTAATTCACTGACGACGTTTAATATTGAGTTGAATGAACGGGATATGATTAGTAGGAGTCAGATGGATCTACCATTTTTACCTAAGTTTGTATTAATTACTTTTAAGGAGACCAAGAGGGATGTTGTCATACTATTTTTTTTTTAATTTCAGGGATTTGAAAGTGGGTTCTGATGATACAAGTAATAAACAAGGTGAAATTCATTATGTTTTTGATGCTGGTGATGACTGGGATGCTGAGGATCCGGATGATGACTTGGATATTTAATAATTTGTGTTGGAATAAAAATGTTATTTTGAGTTTTGCATTTTTATGATAGGTTAACAGGTTATGGGCCAAACACATTTCCACTGTAAATTTGAAGCGTACTGGGTCCATAACCTGTTAACGAAATTTTCTTTGTTTCTAGAGCTTTGGAGGTGGGTATTGGTGATACAAGTAGTGAACGGTTTCTTTCATGGTGGTGACGATTGGGATGCGGAATTTCCGGAAGTTGACTATTGTATTTATTCGCGCCACCTGCGCGCTATTGGAGACTTTGGTACCCTAAATATATTTTAATGTTGGCAGCACCGCTTAAGCGGCGCAGGCTACCCTACTCCTTGAAAGCTCGCTTTACATCATTCTCTCTACATATCTCGTGTTGTGTTATTTGTGTGTTGTTGCCGAGTATTGTCGGTCTTTAAACAAGGCCCCAAGAACTTACAACTCGCGGGGTATTAATTTCGTTAAGACGCGTGGGCGCATACAGTATTTAATATTTTATTGCTAACATTTATTTAGAATTAAAAATCTTGTTTCCAGTTTTGTAGTTTTATGATAGAGAGCCTGCCATGGGCGTAGTTTCACTACAGCGTTGTTTGACTGTCTAGCGGTTTTTCTTTAAAATGTTTTATTATCAGGAGAACTGGTAAAATTTGCGCGCGGCTTTTTAAAATGGGGATATTTAATTGAATATTTATCACGAAATGGCGCTGTTACTTATAGTTCCCAAAGTGGGCAATATCGATCCCCCAGGGACCCACAGGAGGCCTACGTGGGCGAAAAAGGAGATATATGAAATGTAAATAGGGGCAATGGGTAGAATTTTACATTACAAGAGGAATTGGTTCGAACAAGTACTAACTAAGAACCTAAGGCACTGTTCAGGAACGGATATTAACAATTCTGACTTTAAAGAGTTTTCTAAAGGAGATTGCAGCGAATAGATGGATATTATTAAAAATGAGTTATTTACCCAGGATATTTGCGATTACGCCTAATTAAATTAATGGCAAATGTTGAAAATTTGTTATTAGATTATAAAGTTCGTCAGGCCAATTAAAAGAATTTTATTTTGCTTATTGTTGAAATTTGATCTTTGAAAATTAATAGTAAATGAAACCGCAAATATGGCAAGGGGTCTACGAGACAAAAGCCTTGCGTAGTATGCACCGAAAGGTGACTTTTCTGCACCCTGACACACTTTCGGATGCGTGTCGAAAAACGTCGTTTCCACACTTGTATCGTTATATACTATTGAGAACTTTTAGTTTAGAAGCTCGGGAAGAATTAAGAAAAATGAGTCACACAGGACTAATTAGTGGACAAAAATAAATTTAACAAAAATATGTTTATTTAAAATATAAGTAGTATACATAATGATTTTACAAAGACATCCAACATTTTCTCATTTCAAACGAGAAAAGTTTTTCTTTAACTTTAACAAAACTTATTCCTTAGTAGTTTTCGTCTGAGTTAAAATAATATTACTCTGACTAACCATATTCTGCTTAATTGGAATAATTTGAAACGTGAGATTCTTGTTGGCGAGCATATTTTGGGGCACGATAACCGTATTGCCCATCAAACTCGTCGGCGTAATCACCGTTTTCGTCGTCGTGGCACTCGTCGACGCTGCCATCAAGGCCTCGCTGAGCTTCACCGAATTACCAAGCGATATATACTGCGTAATCTTCCCAGGCTGCTGCTGATGCGATGTGCCCTGCACTGCTTTAAACACCGGACGAACGACACCGCGTGGCTGAATCCTCGTCAATTTTGGCAAAATTATATTACTATTCAACACTTTCGGACGCGGTAAAACCACTCCACGCGATTGCAGCATCTGCTGGGAAATAACAATCTGTCTAGACTTACCACCAATCGCCACTGAGTTCAACAATTGTGGCGTGAGCGTTGTCAGTGTCGTAATCTTACTCGTCGACGCCGTGGTCGTCGTAATCGTCGAAGACAGCGTTGAAAAACTACCAATTGGTACCAACTTCTGCATGACAGTGAGTTTAGGCAGCGATGTGCTCTTCACAACAGCCGTCGCAGGCGTCTGTTCCTTACTCTGTGAAAGATTTTGAGATTCTTTTTCTTTGGTTACTTCACTGATCGCCGACACACGTTTAGTACGCATTGTAGGAAGAGTTACTTCTTCGGGAACGGAAGTGTTGGAAGTTGATGGCTTTACCTTTTCTTCTTTATCGGTCTCTTCTTTCTTTTCCTCGGCCGGTTGCTCAATTTCAAAGTGTAGATTCACATATTGCCCATCGAGTTCTTCGATGTTGTCGCCTTCGAGTTTAAACTGAATCTCTGGGTCTTTGACCGGTGATTGTGGGCCTTTTTGAAAGAGATCCACGCCTTCGTTCTTCCAATAGTTGAGATAGCTAAATTCTTCGGTCGTGCCAGGTTCTTCCTTGGGCGGGGCCTCTTCATAGCGGTAGAATTGGTTAAATTTCGCATGGAGACGAGCGGAGCCTTCCTCTTCGTATTCCTGCTGACTCACGTAGAGTTTTTTGAAGATTGGATCATTTGAGAGTGTTTTACTACCATGCCAGGCATAATTCATTGCACTGTTTAGAAAAAAAGTAAATTTATTGTTTAAAAGCTTGTTGGGGATGCCTTTAATATTTCAATTGTTTAGACATAGTTTTCTGGCGTTTAATACATACTTCACCCATAAAAAAACTTGTAATAAAATTATATAGAATTAAAAATGATTCCAAATAATTTAGTAAAAAGAGCTAATGCAATCAAATTCGTACTGTTTTCTAGATAATTTTCAGGAGAAAATAAAGATATATTATGGTGTCTAATTTCTTATTGCAGTGTTTTGAACGGGGTACGAGTCTCACTCGTGTATATTGTGCTAAGAACGCGTGGCGCGGTTCGACTCTCATTCGTGTTAATCACAGTTTGTTCAAATTTTCTGCCAGTTAGGATTTGTGGTTCTATGCCAAATAATTAACTTAAAATCTTTCCAGGCATGAGTAGATTAAACCTTCGCACCCGCATAGCGCGACTTCGGCCCCTGATTAACGTCCTTGTATACTCAGTCGTCGTTAAACGCCTCGAGTTGTACAGAGCGATTGTGAAAAACGTCTCAAAGAGTTACTGAACTTTTCTTATCGCTTTTTTAAACATTAACTCACGAAAAAGACTCTTCAAATACTCTTTGCCGAAACATATTAGTGTAAATGTAAAATAAATCAAACCAAAAACAAAACAAATCTAAAAAAAGGTAAAAATTCTAAAAATAATAAATAAATTTTAAAACCAAAAAAACCTAAAGCTAACAATTTAAAAATTCTAAAAAAAAAACTAAAATATTTCGAAAATCAAATATTACTAAAAACAGGAAAAAACGTTTTGAAATTAAAAAATATGACATACAAAAAAACTTCCTAAATATTATTTTAAAAAAGTACTAAATAATTCTAAAATTTAAAAAAGTACTAAAAATTCTTAAAAAAACAATAGAATTGTCCAAAACTTTAAACTAATATTTTTTCACTAAAATAAGGAATAACTGCAAAAACTAAGGAATAAAGAACAAAAACTTACTCTTCAGGCTGATAAACCTTAAAATCATAATCCGAAGACACATACAGCCTCGCCTCAGACTCCAACCTTCCCCGAAATCCTGGGAACAATGAATTCCCCCCGCAGAGAAGCACATTCGCCGCCAGCTCACCACGAAATTTCTCCGGACATCTTTCCAGCGACAGACCCACACACTCCGCGAGTCCAGCGAAGGTGAACCCGGAAATAATCGACGGACGTATCATAACTTCAGGCACAATCATCCTCTCATTATTCAACTTTAAAATCTGATAGTTCTCAGCAAGCTCTTCGGACGGCGACTCCGCCACGTATCCCCGCCTGATATTATGAAAATCCGGCATGACATAATGCTTAACAATATCGTTACTTGTCTTAGCTTTCATCAACTCCGCCTTGAAGTTCTGCGCCATGAAACACACATCTTCCTTCACCTCATTGATCACCCGGGTCTCTTCCATCACATGCAACTGCCGGTAGGAAACAAGGTCTTTCAAATAGTTTGTGAGGAGTTTGCCGCCAACATCCATGCGTAGAATGCCTTGGGGATACTTTTTGCCGCCGATGTAGGGAATAACATGGGAGAAACTGAAGCCGGTGTCGACCACCAATGTACAGGTGTCTTTTTCTGTTAAAAATTTTACAATAAATCGTAATAATCAAAGGCTATCAAATATTTTCCGATGCAAAACAAAGTTTTTGCAACAAAAAATCACCCATAAAACTAAATACTCCAATTTTCAAGGATTTTTTAAGGAAAATTCAAAATAAAGAGTTAAAGAAACGTTTACTCACCCTTAAACTTATTAATATAGTCGTAATAACCATAATCCGATGCATTTGCCTTGTAAATATATTGAGCATCGTACTCCTCGAAAAAAACCTCATCAGTGAACTCCTGAATGGTTGAAAAGTTAAAAATTGGCTGTGTGAGCATCACAACGTTGTCCTCAACAGGATATTTACTGAATGCATAATCCCAGATGCTTTTCTGTATATCAAACTTTGATATATAGCCTTTCTCGTGTGGATAGATGTAAAATAACCCCGAGAGGTCTCGACAGTCCTCGATTTGATCCCCAATGAAGACTCGCTTCCTCTCAGATTTTACTTTCATTATACAATTAGGCATTTGACTAAAATTAAAAGTTTGCTTTTAAAACTTGTCAATTTTATTTAATAGCAATAAACTTAAAACTTACATCGGTTTCTCATCGCTATTATATCCCATTTTAAGTGCGAACGATCCATTGTCACAAATTAAGGCGTTTACTGCAATAAAATTGAGTAAATTACTAATATTTTAGTCTAAAATTTGAATTTTTAGGTTAGAAAAAATGTAAACAAACCCGCTGAATGTTTGCCGGCTTTTTCAGAGGACGTTTTCGGTCGTTTGCGGTAGCTACGCTGCTCGGTAAAGCTCTTCAGATCGTGTCGGGAACGTTTAATGCCTTCCATTATAGAAATAGATAATTCAACTACAGTGTTTACGAATTAGAAGTGTATTTTCAGGCAAGCTTGATCATAGATTTATGTTTAGATTATCCACTTCTCACTTAAAGTAAACCGCCATCTATTGCTGAGTTATTATAATGGAACTAGAATGGACAGGTATGCAACTGGTATTACCAACCTTACAATTTATTAAATTAATAAATTAATTTAACACATTTTTGATGGGAAATAGTTAATTCAAACGAATCACAATATTAATTTTCGAAATACGTATTAAAACATAAAATATTTCTGTTTAACAAAATCGATAATTTAAATTTATTTTCAGAGTTTGACATATAACAAATAGATGGCGCCACATGCATAAAATTGGAAAATAATGTTAGTATTCTGTCAGCTTAAACTTTTGAAGAATTACATTTTCTATTAGTTAAACGTTAACTATTACTTTTTTAAGGATTACTTCATTAACGATTACCTTATTAATGATCACTACATGAACATTCACTATTCTTAGGAGTTTTCAGTACACTTTTTATCTAATATTTGGCAACTCAGATAAATATAAATGGAGAATGTCGTAATATGTTGTTATTTCTACAATTTCCATAAATTTGCCTTGTTTTATTGATATTATGGTACTCCTGAAAAAGAAATTCAAATTTAATCGACTCCATCCAAAGTTTTAGTAATATAGAATCAATTATTTTACTACCATTCAACTTTGCAGTTGTTTTTATACTTTTCAATTGAAGCATAAAAACTTTTGGAATATCTCACTCAAGACAGAGTATGGAAAGAAAATTGGTGGAATTATGTGAAGTAAAGTTAGCGAAATGAAATTCGAGAATTTAATTAAATTCAGCCGGGCAGTAAAACGAAATTTAGGTAGTAATTGAGTTAACAGACACTGTTGGTTTTCTGGTTCTCCATTTATTCAATTTTAGCAATAAACGTTGTTAATAATTGAACATTTTATTTTCGTTTGGGTTAATTTTAAAAGTTTTCTGGCGGTCAATCCATTGCCGCACAAACAATATTAACATCAATCTCAATCTCAACCTCAATCACCAACCGCATCAACAATCCTTAATCAGCACGTAATCAGCATTCGCCGAGACTAAACATCGACAATGCTGACACGTCAAAATCGATACGGCGCAGCGAGATTGCGACCACGTGTACCGCTGTGACGAACTAAAGAAATGGTCGCGTCAGCATTTTTTCACCTGCTTTATATAGTCGACATTTCGTCACCATCTTCACTCATTGTCAGTCAGACCGCGTTAGTTCGACTTCGACCTGCCGCTACCTGAGAGTCCGCCGTCACCGAGAGTCTTCACCGTGCCCTCACCGGTCGTCTCCACCGACTACTCCGCCGCCAGCAGCCGCCACCGCGTCCGTCCCCGCCGTCGTCCCCAGCGAGGTTCATTTTAACCTTCCTGTCCCGTCGAGCAGTGCGAGCCGATCGTCTCCAGCTGCCGCTTCCGCCTGGATCTCCTCGTTAATCATTTACGTATTTCATTTCATGTATTGTGGTACAATAAAACCCACAGTTTCACGGAATATGCAATTTAAGTAATTCTAATTATGTTATGTTTGGAAGTGTTTTCAACTCGAGGAAATTTAAGGCAACTAAAACAAAAAGAACGTTTTATAAATGCGCTTTTCTTACCTTTCTTTTCCATTTAGCTACATTGCCTGAACCACAACAAAGCATTAACTATTTCTTTCTTTGTAGATTAGCATACTAAAATGTAATAACTGTATTCATTTAATATGTTTTAAAAATATTAAAATGTTTAAAATATTGTCGTGTATGCGATTATCGAGTTATCAAATTAATATATTTTCGTCGTGCTGGAATGTGTACAAGAAGGGCACCTTGTGCACGAAAAGGCTTTAACAATGTTGTTCATTAAGGTACAAAAGGAATCACATACAAATTTCAATGATTACATTCAGAGGTGTGGGTCTGAAGAGAGTGTGGGAAGGTAAGAAAGATATTACAGGAAAGAAAGAGGAATGGCCTGGTTCAAATAAGACTCTAGGCCAAAGGTGTACAGGTGCTACGGTTGAAATATACATTACATTGCATTTATAACATATGAATTCGGCGGGAATACATTCCTACTGGTCTAGTCCTCGCTTTTCTATGGTTTTGATTATCATTTCATCCCAAGTGTTCTTGGCTTGATCCGTTCAACAAAATATGTAGCCCAGCATTTTTGGGAAAGAACCCAATACACAATCTAAGTAAATGTGTACAACAGAAGATAAAAGCAAAGCGAAAAGGCAGAGCGTTCGCGTTTACTAGAATAATCTAAAAACGCGCAGCAATTTCGAGCGGATGGGCGCACATTAAAATTCCTGCCGAGCTGGCGCGAGCTGTTTACTGTTTATCCCTTGCGCGCTCGTAAAGAAGATTCATTTTATAATTAAATCTCTTTGCTCTGCTTGTTATACGTACTCCCAGGGCGCACTTAAGGGCTACGCATAATCCCAACATGGCGGCACTTTCAGAAAAACAAATTATTAGTGGTTGGATGGGGGATAAGTCAGCTTTGTACAGTTTCATTACTTAATCTGCAACCTTTTTTTTCGCATAGTTGAAATCAGACAAATTGTACAATATGACAATTTTTTAAACTGCAAACAGCGTTTTAAATGTTGACTTTGAGTGTGTAATACCCTTTAATATTACAATAGTGGCAGCAGCTTGACAATAAATGTAAACATTTTTAATTAAACGTTTTAGTTCATAATTCTGTGGGCGCTCATAAATTATGTCGCGTTCCTGGTCCGCCGGTAATTAATTAATAAGAGCGTTCGGCATTAAACTGTTGCGGGTGGTTTGTAATAGATAGCGTCGTCATTCATTCCGTCCTGTTAACGTCGTCAGGCGACATTTTGCGACAACGACGGTGGTGTAACGATAGCGACTCGTTTAAGACTGGTTGGCGTTTTTGGGAGGCGGTTGTACGGTGTGCCGGTTGTCGGCGCGATAAGAAGTAATTACGCATTCGACATCAGTGGCAGCCTTCAAGATGCCACTAAAATTGTCTACTCTCAAGCATTTACAAAGTTAATGAATATTTTTAGTACATTTTGTTGTTGTTAAATGTATTGACTTTTTTAAAAGCTTTCAAATTCACTCACAAACATATTGATTTATTTTGTCTAAACCTAATACAGGGAAACGTGTCTTTAACTACAATATGTAGAATCGGTGTTGGACGGAACATTTACCAAGTCTGTTGGTTAACATGGTTTATATAATGATTGTGACCTGTATTAGGTTAGGTTAGGTTAGGAGTTGCACGGAACATTTACCAGGTCTGTTGGTTAACAAGATTTATATAATGATTTTGACCTGTATTAGGTTAGGTTAGGAGTTGGACGGAACATTTACCGAGTCTGTTGCGTAACATGATTTATATAATGTTTGTGACCTGTATTAGGTTAGGTTAGGTTAGGAGTTGGACGAAACATTTACCAAGTCTGTTGGTTAACATGGTTTATATAATGATTGGGACCTGTATTAGGTTAGGTTAGGTTAGGAGTTGCACGGGACATTTACCAGGTCTGTTGGTTAACATGATTTATATAATGATTGTGACCTGTATTTGGTTAGGTTAGGTTAGGAGTTGGACGAAACATTTACCAAGTCTGTTGGTTAACATGATTTATATGATGATTGTGACCTGTATTAGGTTAGGCTAGGTTAGGAGTTGCACGGAACATTTACCAGATCTGTTGGTTAACATGATTTATATAATGTTCTTGACCTGTATTAGGTTAGGTTAGGAGTTGGACGGAACATTTACCGAGTCTGTTGGTTAACATGATTTATATAATGTTTGTGACCTGTATTAGGTTAGGTTAGGTTAGGAGTTGGACGGAACATTTACCGAGTCTGTTGGTTAACATGATTTATATAACGTTTTTGACCTGTATTTGGTGAAACCTATCTGACGGATTGAAATATTGGTGTATTAGAAAATTTTGATTGAGTGTAGTAACCCAGTTGGTAAGATCGCTGCTTATCACGTAGGGGGACCCAGGTTGAAATCCTGGTCGTGACAATAACACCTCTACTCGCTTCGGCAACCACATTAACATCTGTGGTTGTCGTTGGAAGTGTTCTTCACAGTGGGCAAGGCTAGCAACCTACCCAAAGGGAATTAATATGCTCATAGTTACCCAGAAAAATTCTGGAAGAATGACAGGCCAATGGCCTATGCCCAGTCAGCGATAAGTCCTGTGAACGAAGAAGAAGAGAAGAAAGAAATTTTGGTATTTGTAAATCATAGACATCGCTATATATGGACAAGGGGGGCCATATCCCAGTCTACAATCTCGAAATTTAGTTCTTTTAAATATTTTATTCCAAATACAAATTATTTTTTATACACATTCTTTTTTCTTGCTTTTTGACCTCCTCGGACATAGAAAAATGGATTGCACCTCACATTCCTGTCTTGTATTAACCTGCATTTAATGGAAACCTGTCGATAATGAAAAAAAAAACAGTTGATTCCGGTTATAGATAACACCTGGCTATATAACGAACATATCATTTGGTCCCAGTTCAAGATGTCACTAAAATTGACTACTTTCAAGCAATTACGAAGTTAATGAATATTTCTATATATATAGGTGTTGTTAAATGTATAAACTTTTCATGTATACAGATTTCAAAATCTCAGGAACATAATGAATTATTTTATCTAAACCTAATATAGTGAATCCTGTCTTTAACGGAACTTACAATAAGCGGATTCCGGTGTTGGACGGAATATTTACCAGGTCTTCTGCAATCTATATTGATTTCAATTAAGTGGATCCAGTCTGTCGAAATAAAATACTCGCTCCTATAATGTCGTAATTTCATTTTTTTTTCTTTTTTGTTTAATTTCGTTGTTTTGTCGATTTTATCATAAAACTGATAAAGATACTTTTTCGCATTTTGCCTCCTCTGTCTTCCTAAAAGACATTACTCCTTTGCTGTACTGTATTTACCTGTATTTATAGGAAACTTTTCTAGAGTAGCAAAATAGGTTGTTCCAAATGCCTCTCCGTTATAACAAGGTTTCACTGCCTATAATTCAAAACAAAATGGTTAAGCCAGACCAACCCGCTTTTAATTGAAATATGCTTTCTAATTACATACATCAATAAATTTCTTAATTCCCTATTTAGCTTAACTCAAAGCAATTAGATTGCGTTATATGCGAATTTCCGGCATATAACGCGGGCGTAAATCCACGTCCTCAGAAATTTCAGCACCAATGAGTTTGTAGAGTCTTGCTTATTTCGAGGAAGTATTAAATTGAAGGCCGCTTTGTTGAATGGGGGCATTATGCTAAGCTCAGTTATCGTATGATTGGCATGCGCTTCCACTCAAAATCAGCACGCCTGTGTTTCACAGCTCTAATTGAAATTCGGTTATTTAAGCGACAAGTGCGAAAATGCTGGCGCGTTCCTTGTGCCAACCAACCGACGCCAACCAATCAGTATCAGTTTTCCTATCGAATTATCGGACAGCCAGTTAATGAAGGACATTGGACCGAGCGCGGAGGCTGGTCATTAGTTAAATTGAACCAATTTTCGAAAGAGACGTTTATTTTAGTTGATAACTTTCAGCAAATTCAATCGTTTTTGTTAACAGAGTTATTGTTAGGTCAGAGTTTCGATAACAAGTTGGATAGTGTGCTGTCCACTCCGGATTAACCACAGCAGGTAACTGATCCGTCAAAAACTTCGCTCATTGTATGGTCTCATTTTGATTCGGTTCTTTTAATACTATATTCCGAATTTCACTATGCTAGACTTCGAAATTCTCCATTTAGATACAGAAAATTTCACAAATGGTTGGTATAAGTGCAATTGTCAGCAATGTGTATTTAGAGGACAGAAGAGTCATTGGGTACAAAAATTGCAATGGAATTACAGTAAATAGTAAAGTGATTGGCCAATGGGATCGTTCAAAGTGGGTGCAGTCCACACCGACTTAGCAGCAGCAGGTAACTGTTCCTCCAAAGCATCGTTCATTGTAAATCGTACTTTTCCGTTCTGTTTTCCTAATACCGAATACTCCACTCCGAATTTACTATGTTGTGATGCTGCGGTCGTGCGTCTCCACCAAATGTGGCGTTCGAGAAGGTTTTGATTTATCAATGTTTATCTAACTCGCTTGGCATTTATTTATTACTGATCTAGCTACCGTGCTATCAACCGGGGATAAAGTAAATGGTACTTACCATTTAATGACGGACATCTTTGAGTCGTATGAAGACGGCGCAGACATTGGTGATGAAGTGCTAACGGGCTTCGGCTGACTGGTAGTTGGCTGGCTAGCTGTTGGGGATGACTTCGGGTGGCACAATATGAACTCACGAATGTTTTAACTTAGCGTATATTAATTGATAGCAAAGCAAAGTTACAGCGAACTACAAGTCATCATGATTGTTAACTATTCTGCGGCGGCGGTGGTGACTGATCGGTCGATGATGATTTGGGCAGCATGGTAATGACCAGCGAAGTGACTATTACCGAACAGTCCGACCAATGCTACTGCCCTTGAGTCCAGGGTTTATATACTGATTTCCTCCCATTTGAAGATAGGTACTTCCTTGGTTGCCTCTTGGAGCGCCTGGGTGACCCTTGGTATCTGAAGTCACGTATATCTTCGTTTCCGCATATACCTTTTTAGTAGAGTTTGGATGCAATCTATATGCTTCTTCGAATCACACTTTCTCGGTTCTATTGTTAACGCATTTTTGCGGCCCCTTGTTTTTCAGGTTCCTGTTGTGTATGCGTTTTGGGACAATCAAAGTTTTGTTTCTTCTCTGTCCAGTTCAGAGAATTATCCGCATTTCCTGTCAGTCATATTAACATCTAAATCTATTGGACATGTCTAAGTCTACGAGACATCCTAATCTGCACAAAGAAATCTCTTGTCTAAACTTTCCAGGAATACTTATCCAAAATTATATTGTGAATTCTTAATCAACATTATCGCATTCGCGTCAATGTTAATATTCGAAATTATCCATTTAAAAGCTGTAAATTTCATGAAAAAGTGACCAATGGGATCGCTCACCGCGGCTTAGCAACAGCAGGTAACTGATCCGCCAGAAAGATCGTTCCTTGTACGACCTCCTTTTCTGTTCTACTAATACGCATTTTCGAACTTCTAAATTATTGGCTTAAAACCATTAAATTTCAATAAAAAGGCGAAAAAACAGCATGTCCTTCATTTAATAATGTGAAAAATTATGTGAATGAATAGGAAGAAGAGGCATCGGATACTGCAAACTGCAGAACATTTACTATAACCAGCAAGGTGATTGACTAACATGATCGTCCATGAATCTTGCCTACACCGGCCTGGCAACAGCAGGTAACTGATCCGCACAAACCATCCCTCATTGTATAACCTAATTCCTAATTTTCCCAAAAAAAACTAGATCATATAAAATAATGTAGTGTTAAGAATCATCTATATATCTTCATTATCTTCATTCTGGAAAAGATTATGGTAGGTCAGATACTTTTAATGCACTCATTTATAGTGCAAATAAAAAGGCATTAACTAGAGTTGCGCCACGCAAAATTCGATCGCGACCGTAAAACATTTAATGCGGCCGTAAATGCGCGAGGAAATATAGCAGAATTATGGGGGAATTAAACGAGTACGAATGTCACAAATGTCGCAATGTGACAGGATGGTGGGGGTGGGTTTTTGGGCTTGCGGCGCGGTGGTGGCGGTGCTAAATTGCAGGAAACGCAGGAAAGTTGCTTTTTGCGAGTGAAATGATGGAGGCGGACGGGCGTGTGTTGAGTGCAGCTGAAAAACTTTTCCAACGCGGCGCCACTTCATTCCACAAATGCCGCCACCGCGCGAACGGGGATTGTCCCCAGGCTGAAGCCAGCTTACCCGAAAGAGCTAAATGAGTGCTGTGCATGTGTGTGTGTGGGTTTGTGTAAGTGTTTACGTGTATGTACACAGTGTACAACCACTGTTGGCAAGTTTAACTCTCCTGTTGGAAACATTTGTTACCGATTAAGTTGTAATTTATAATCTAATCACGTTTGGTAAACCACGGCGTCCTAACAGTTCTGATATTAGATTATACTAATATTCAGGATTTATTTTCTGGTTCGTTATTGTTGGAAATTTAATATATTTTCTACAGAGATATTTGAATTTCTTTATTATATTAAGAGAGCAAGCTTTAGTATTTTAAACTTTTGAATAAATTCTGAATAAAGAGAGGAAGAAATTCAATATATTTATTCGCGCTGATGATAAAACATTAGTGGCTTAATACTCGCAGAGGCAGCAGCAATAATATTCGGCTAATTTGGGAACCTGCAACACCGAAATGAGCCCAGGTTCATTCATCTTGATGAGCAGCCCCTCTAGGAACCGCTCTGGAGCAATACAAATAGACTGTACTCATATAGTTCTTCACTGATTCAATTCTATTGAATTCATATGTTTACCTCTATCTCTCTCTCTGATTCTCAGATTTAGAAGTATCCAGGGATGGACTAAGAAGGTTAAGCATGTATTTCATCTGATTGAATAACAAAACATATAAAAATCATAGAACTAAATGACTGGGACACATCAAATGGAAGAAAGGAAAAGAATTTGGGAAAACGAGGAAGGTTAGAACTCTAGAATGGAAGTAAATGCCCTCCTTACCTGAAATTATCGGCGTGTTGTCCCACCAGGAACCACTCTGGAGCATTTTAATAATAGCATTTTAAATAACGCCCCGCGCGTCCTTCCCTCGGTCATGTAGTCCCATTAAATTCTGCCACGAATATGTTCATTTGCCAGCGAAGTTTACTTTCATCTCTACCTCCTGAGATTTAGAAGTATCCAGGGAATTACTGGTACAAAGCAAACTGAAGGAAGGAAAGGAAACGAAAAGAAGGAAATAGGGAAAATCGAGAAAGGTTGGATTTCTAAATTTGCATGCACCAACTATCAGACAACAAGGATTAAATTTCAGAGAGGTATATACAATATTGACAAATTAAAAGGTAGCCTAGAAAATAGTCCAGCACTATGTAAAGTCAGCCACAACATCATTCCGAGATTGTGGGAACTTGCAGAGGAATGTACAAATGCCGACACACTCTCGCTCCAAGGTCAGTCATCCCGACGAAATGCCCCTCCAGGAACCGCTCTGGAGCAATATAAAGCACCGCACACCTTCATTGCTTCACTCGTTCATTCGTCAATTTTTCTATGAAGAAGCTTGTCTATGAACTATTCTCACTTCTGTCCGTACCTCTCATTCTGATCCTGAGATGTAGAAGTAGCTGGAGAATTACTGTGAAGGTCAATCATAGAATAAAGTGATTGGAACGTATCAAATTAAGAAAGAGAATGAAGCTAGAACAAAACCAATTAGGTTACCTAGAAAATGTACTACGAAATAATGAATCCGTCGTGAATCATAAAAAGCTATTTCCAGAGAAATTTCCTAATCTCTTTATCATCGACCCGAACGTAATCGGAAACTGCCCTCTTCCAAACAGCGAGTAGAGTACGGAAAATACGAGAATGTTTCTCTAACTCTGTAGGTAGAGTTAAATGTATTAAGTTGGCCGGCACCCAGCCGCGGGGGCAGTGGGAGGCGGTTGTGCGTGACGTCGACGCCGTGTGAGCGTTGCCGTTTTGCGGGGGCGTAGGCGTAAAATCGTTGTCAGCGCGCACCACCCTGCCACCGGCAGCAGGCAGAGTATCGTACGAAATTGCGGGGGCGTTCGATTGCAGCCGCCCGTGCCACCGCCACAACTGCCACCCGTCGTCGTCGGCTGCCACTACCACCGTCGGTGTCGTCAGCGCGCCCGCTACCTTTTGCATTGTATACACGCGCACAAAGCCTGTGGTGGCGGCGCGGATAGCAGCCCAACCGCCACCACCACCATCGCCACCGTACGACCTACTTCATTATGCGACCATTCATGAAAATTTACATGTTGATTATGTACAATCATCGCACCATTTAAACACATCCCTTGTGCATTCCGATTATTGTTTGTTTACCTAGTTACATCAATTCGTAATTCTATTTGTGGTAAATTTATTTCAATTTACCGAGCTGTTTAAATTTTGCGTACGTCCACCACAAGTTTTAATTAAATTATTTAAAAAAACCACAAGTTGCAGTAAAAATAATTTACATTTTTGTTGTGTCGGAGGTCAAGCAAATATATTCACATTTCACGTGAGAATATTTTATGAAAAATGCCTTTCTAACAGGGTGGAAATTTAAATATGTTTAGCATTTTATTCTCGTTGTGGAATTTTCAGCCCTGAAGCGATGAAAAGTTAATATTTCATTGTTTCCACATCAACGAAAATAAAATGTAATTTCGACGAATTTGCAGCTCAGGCTGTTTTTCAATATGATATTAAAAAAATGTAGAGTAAATATTTAGAAATAAGGTTGAAGGCATTTTTCGATAGGATTAAAATAAATTTCGTATTTTCACCTTATTTTGTTAGCAATTTAGCAGGTATTTAACTTAATTTAATACAATTCAAGTTAATTCAGTTCAAGGCACTTCATTTTTTTATGTTTATGTAGACTTTTTTATGTTGGCTTTTTTATACGAGGAATTCCGTAACGTCAAACATTTAATTTGTTTTTTTTTCTCTCTACGACCAATTAAAGTGACCAATTATTTTTTGTTAAAAAAAATTACACTTAACACGTGACATAATACACTTAACAAAATGGAGGTCTACTTGTAAGTCAATATATCAAGTGGATCCGACTTCATGCACAACAATGTATCGAAGAGTATATGCGGGACAGGAATATAAAGTTAATTAAATGGGTAGTGTACTCGGAGATTTGTTTTGACAGCATGCTGAAGTGGAATAGATGATTTTTCTGTAGTGGTTCTGATTACTCTGAAGCAAGTGTTGCCCAATTTTTTCGTGCTCCATTCATTAATAGAGGAATTGAAAGTTTGACATGCCGATTTACTTATTTTGTATTATCAGATTTCACTACAGATTTCCTGAACTGAAGATTTACCCTAATAAAAAAGTATTGATCGGAATACGTTTATTGATTCCTCTAAAGCAAATATCACCTCTTTAGCTATTGAGAGCCTGATCGGAAGTTTCGACGATGTAATGATTTTCTTACTTTTATGTTCGACAGATTTTCTGCCTTTCTGTCTATTAGAATATATTCAAGTAGCTCTGATTGGTGATTGATAAAAGTGGTGTGAACCTATACATGCTGCCTAACAAGTAGGTACTTTCGAAGTACATGATTCGAAAGAGGTAGACTTAATGAAAAATAGTACAAAACTGTCAGTGTGTGGAAGTGTACGATGATTTTTCGGTGGTGGTTTTGATTCACCTGATTCATGTGTTGCCCTTTTCTTTTGTGTTCCAGTCATTAGCCGACTAATCTAAGAATCTAAGAATTTCGAATTTGAATTTTACCGATTTTCTTACTTTTGATTATGATTTTCTGTATTTCGTTAATATATTCTAATGTAAATATCGATGGAATACATTCAAGAAGCCCTTTTTATCAAACTAGGTGGCGTAAACCTATACAAGTTCTGATACTAACAATATCATAAGCTTATCAAAAATTTACTAATTAATTTATAATATTGAACAAGAACGCTGCGTGCCGGGGTGACGAAGAGCTCGACGGGCTTCGTTTGGAAACGACGGGTGACACACCAGTTCTAATTGGTAGGTGGCTGAAAATAGAAGCAGAAAAGACACACGCAAATATACACAAAAATACAAAGCTGACTTTATTGGTCAACGTCAAGAAGGCGTGGGAGTTCTCCTTGCACCAAAAGTGATTCCACTTCAAGCAGCACGTCAAAGTTCTCGGGTTCCGAAGGATGTACAATGTTTCCATGCGAATCGCAATGGCGACCGCCACGCGTGTTCAACACAATACCTGAAACTCAGTGCTGAAATCTCGTTATGAGGCAACCACCCGGCACCGTGGTTGAACAACTCGTCCTCGATCCTTGCCCAGCGCGGAGCCTGGCCGAGGATCAGCTCAGCAGCGCATCCTAAGCGCGCAGCGCAGGCGCACTTCTAAACAAGTAAACGCGGCAATTTTGGTTAGCAGCGATTTTCGTCACAATACATTATGATGCAGTGGTGGAAACGACGTTATTGGGCATGCTGCAGCCGCTTACACAGCAGTATCGTTTGCTACTTTTTCGAATAATTTTGAAAATAGTTGTATCACACCGTTGAAGAGAGATGGCGTTTTAATTTTAAGTTTGCCACCCTGCGCCCTTCGACCAGACTCGGGTGGCGAGGACGCCATCTTGGCTTAAGTTCCGGTCGCGTAGGGGTATAAAAACCATCTGCGCGCGCCCTTCCCGCTCGTTTTCCTATAACTAGTCCTATGCTATGAAAGTCCTCTTCACCACACTGGTTTGTACATTCGCGTAGTCAACACCGTCACATTGTACAAATACGCCATTTTGTTAACTGCAAATGAGTACATTTAATTAAACTTTGATAACAAAACCGTGACAATCGCGTAACAATAGTTGTTCCAAAGTCTTGTTAATGCATAAATTTTAATAAAAATACTTGCTTGTTGAATGCAACTCCAATCGATTTTGACGCATTCTTACTGTGAATGTCTGCTTACAATTAGTGTAAAAACCTTCATAACAGCAGGTCACGATGTTTATGAAACAAAGTACGTGAGTTGATGCGTTTCATTAGTAACTTCCACGGGGGTGCTCTAAAGTATTCTGACGCACGCGCGATGATTTGGCGTAGGCTTACATCAAATCGCTTGCCCCCGAAAAATATGTTATTAATCAATTATCTATAATCTAGAAATTGTTTTTGTTGCTTCCATGTCAAAATTGTGATTTCCCTCCTTATTGTTTTAAGCCAATATACCACACTCCCCGGGATCAGTAATGTCTGGTGTATCGCTCCGCTGCGCAGAGAGATGGCGTTATAATTTAAGTTTGTCACCCTGCGCCCTTCGGCCAGACTCGGGTGTCGAGGACGCCATCTTAGCTTAAGTTCCGGCCGCGTATGGGTATAAAAACCCTCTGCGCGCGCCTTTTCGCCCTCGTTTACCTTCAACTCGTCCTATGCTACGTAAGTTCTATTCACTACACTGTTTTGTACGTTCGCGTAGTCGACACCCACATATTGTACAACGAACAAAATCAATCAAAATGGTGGAAACTCAATACAAAAGCTAAAAATAAGCTAAAATATACCATGCATCCCTTTGCAATAATCTGTCGCGCCCCTAAATTCCAAAAACATTGCTTTAACCTATTTATGTTCAGTACCTTGTAAACAAAAACAGAATATTATTAAACTGAGCGTGAATTGTACACGTTGATTATTTATGATCACGTAATTTGGACGTATTCGCGCCTATATCTATACCCGATTGGCACCGTTATTCCAATTTCCCCGACCGACAATTCGCTACCTTCAGCATCGAATTTAGCACCACCCACACTGCTGTCACCCGAGGCGTATAGGACAAACCGAAAAAACGCAACGTTATGAATGCGAAATGCGTTTGATGCAAACACCACTGAACATGCAAACAGCTCAGTCATAACCGTCAAATAAAAAAATCACGGCGATGGCTCGCGGCATCCCCGTGAGCGTGTGTGCATATTGATTCCCTGCCCTGCCATGTCTGGCTCTGGCCTGGCCGTATTTCGGCCTTCGTGCTACGTGCGAGCGGCGGCATGCGCACGGGGATGCGCTACTATGCCACTGCCGCCCGGCTAGTTTTCATTCATGCGAAGCTCCACGGCCTTATTTGCGATTTATGAATGAAGCCCTCCTTTTTGGCGTTCTTATTTCGCGTCTGCTGCCTGCATTCGTTTTACTTACGGCCGCACTGGGTTTATATTAAATTATGCCGGATTACGGATGCAAAGATTTTACATTTATTTACATTTTTATTACTTTATTATCGCTGCCGCATTCTACTTTTAGGATTACTTAGAAAATGAACACTTTAAGGGAAGACGTCTCCGAATTCTCCAGCGGGCTCGAGATGTCCATCAAATAGGACGTACAATTTGTCATACCTCAGGTTTAGTTATGGTAGCATGCCAAGCGAGTTACAATTCAAGCCAAGCAATAAATAAATTTAGATTAGCATCAAAGAAGTTTAGACGTCGTTGTTGACAATGGCCAAAATTAATACAATTCCCGATTGAATATGTCGTCCTACCAGTTGAGCCATGTTCAAGTAACCAAGTTAGCCAAGTAACAGGAGTCTTGTATCAAGGTTAAACAGCTATGTCCAGTCAGAAACCTGCTCCAGAGACATTCATCAAGTAGTCAGCACAATTTTGGTTATCCCAGGTGTAGTCGCAGTATCTTGCCAAGCGAGTTACTAGTCAAGCCAAGCAATCTCCGAATCATCCTCATCCTGCCCAGGATGTTAATCAAATAGTAACACATTGTCAAAACCCAGGTTTAGTCACGGTGGCATGCTAAGTAAGTTAGTTAAACCAAGAAATAAGTCAATATTGATTAGAATTAAAGAAATTTAAGCATCGTAGTTGACAATGGATAAAATCAAAACTTCCCTACAGTTAACGCATGTCCGAGAAACCAAGCTAGTCATCATGACTCAACACCAGCCAGACAAGGTACCTGTTCAGTTCAAATAGCTCAAATACGTCTAGCCATCTCTCTGAAGCGTCCTTATATCGTCCAGAGTTCATTATCAAGGAGTAAGTAGCATTTTTCATATCGTAGGTCCAGTTGGAGTAGAATGTCAAGCGAGTTATTAGCCAAACAAAGCGAGTTTTTATTCAAGACAAACAAGTAGTTCACTCATATCCTTCCCTAACTTCTTCTGCTGTTACATTTGGACTCAGTGTCCTGTTATGAGAACAGATATAATTTCAACTCATTCCATGTAAGTTTGAGTACTTTTTTACTTTTAATAAGCGTTTTATGTTTCTCATATCATAACCATTTTCCCAGGAGTTTCGTCCTCCACTTCCCATAAACGTAGTTCTTCGCCCACCCATCCGTGGTGAGTCCATAGAAGCGTTCTGGACCGATAAGCTTGGACCTTGTCCCGATCCGTCAGCAAAGGTTACTTTGGACGTTGGTGAGGAAATAAGTGCAGTTAAATAAAGTGGATATTTACTTGATTTCAGTTTAGACAATCCTGATGTTTCGTCGTCAGATGTTCATGAGGGAACACGTAATTGTTGTAGAATTACCTTTCGAAATATTGAACAGTATATATAGAGTTCAGTATTTTAGTCCACCAGTAAATTGCCCACGTCATAAAAATCATAGGTATGTTAACTGACTGAAAGGCATTATAGAGTACTAATTAAATGAAAGGCATTAAGGTATTCAATATATTTGAGGCTATACAACCGTTTATAACCAGAAACTGTCAGGTTCAGATAAAAGGATCTAATGCCGATTAAATCACCGCGTCTATGGATCGCATAGTATAGAATTTATCCCGTCCATTCATCGTGGAATTTCATTGAAACTATTTTTATGAATGCGAGCATCGTCGTTCGCCAGCTCGCGCCCGTTTGTTCGCCGTTTCGGCGAGGCGCTATCGATTGGCATTCCACCCCTCAATCTGGCACATGCGAGAGGCCTCCCTCAACCTCCAAGCTGGAGCGCCAGTGGCAACGCTTCTCGCAACCCACATCCGTTCATCGCTCGCCCGCCCAACTTCTTGAAAAGATTAAACGCGCTGTCGTAACTCGCCCCACACACGGCATCTATTTGCAGAACATTCTCGGTTGCTTGCTTACTTGCACGTCAAAGACCAGGAGACACGACAAAGCACATACGTGATCCGAGGGATCCATGTACCAGGAAACCTGATCGGGTTACATCAAATTCAGCTCCTTGCCCCAGGCAATGGAAACGAGGATAGTGAAATTCAGGCAACTGTCGCCTACAGCACTATGTCAAGTGAAATAGACGATCCCAACGCTGCGCTGGCAGGGAAAGGTTTCATTTGCCAGTTTTTAATCAGACTTCGGATAAGTGCGGTGAGGAATCGTTAGGTCAGATGTGACTGGATTCTAGAGTAGATTTTTTACACGCGGTCGATGTTGGCAAATGTTTGCGAAGACTTTGGTAAGGCGCAGATGTGGCTGGCATCTGGGATAAGTATTGAGAAGAGGGAAAGGAAGTTGTGGAAGAAAAAATAGAGGAATAAAGACGGATGACGTAAAAGTGAAAAGCGAAGTTTATTTCGAGTGCGTTCCGGTAGTCAGACTTTTCATCACAATGGACTCCCTCTCTCCCTATCGACTACGGCAGTACATACTTGGAACAGTTCACCAACGCATACAACTTCACCTAGACTATATTTTTGTTCATGGTTGCTGGCTCGTGGGTCACCAATACTATCAACGCGAGAGTCATAGGTTCGCGTCTTATATGCAGGCTTTGGGTTTTGGATCAACCCACTGTTGCTGGTCGGAAGGAGGGTCTCGATCGGTTATTTGTGGCCCGACTAATTTATCTGAGGAGGGATTGGTGACCCAGGAGCTACTAATAAATCATATATAAAGACAAATTGCCCCACAATTTCAAAAAGTTCACCAATGCTCTAGGGCAGGAGTGAGCAGCAACCTTTTCCATCCGCTGTCCAGTAAAAATGTAAAATTTGCAGACGCGCGTTTGGAGTCATTTTTTAATAGGGGCTCTGGAGTAAACATAATCCAATTTTGAATTGCTTCACGGGCCCCATAAATATGTTCGGAGTCATTATTGTTATTCGTCGTATTTAGGCTTAGACTCAGAAACTGTCACTACTAGCACAAGAGTTGTTCTCAGTCCGGATAGTCAAATTTTCAAAGCTTGGCTTACAATCCAGAATATCGAATCCCCTTCGAACACCTTCGAACATAGATTGCTATAAAGCCATGAGGAATTTCAATTTGGGGGGTATCGTTATATTGACTCTTTTGGCTCTTGTTGCCTTCTTACAATATCTGAAAAGACCAGAAGTGCCCATAGTATTCTCACAAGCCTTTCACATAGCACGTTCGTATTTTGTAGTTTTATTTTCATAGTCTAGGTTTCCGCGACTTCTAAAACCCTCCTTAGAAGAAGCGGGAAGGGTTCTATGTTGACCGACTGCCCAGAAACCGACAATAATTCTAGTGGCTCTGTCGAAACGCAGCTGGAACGCATTGAGTGATTTCGTGCTGCTGAGCTGGGGTTATATATCTTCGAACTTATTAATTTTTCATGCATTTTCGGCCTTCCTGGGTACGTAAACATTGATTAGGAAACATTCTAGAACATCATTGCATTGTTTTTATGTGTTGCATTGAACATCAGCGTTTTTACCTAACCCGCTAAAGCCCATTACATATCGGGAGAATTCATTACGGTGAATTGCGATGAGGCCCCGTTTGGGCTCTATGTTTTATGATTTCGAAGAACTAAACCAATGTCACTGAGTTAGTAAGCTTTAATGAAAAAAATTCAATATACCAACCTTGCTCATTGCTTTTAACTTAATGAAACTACTTCAAAGGACTGTACATACGTACTGTAGAGTGAAGCACATCCCCGATTCCTTTGCAGTTGGCAAACTCCAAGCCGAAAGAGAGTATGAGCAGCAACAACCAACAGGTTAATAATTTATCACCAGGCTGTAGCTTTTTGTGCCACTCTAACACCCGTCTCACACCACCACCATCCCCTGTAGGCGCCCGCGCCCACTCGTTCGCAAACTGGGGTTTAACACCTACAAAACTTCACCCAGACTTGGCGCGCGTCTCTATGTAGTCGAGTTTCTGCACACCCACAGCTATGGATTATACCTATATATACATTTATACTTACAGACATAATCACGTATAAGAATATATTACCGAATCGAGAGCTGTCGTGCTATCGAGCAGCTGGTTGAAAGGAGGGAGTTGCTCCCTATTCGCTCCCCCCATTTCACTCTCCTGGTCTCTCCCTCCCTCTCTCTACCTCACCATCTGATTGTGAAACTTTCTCTCCCTCGTTCTCTCTCTGTATTCCTATCGCCCGTTTTCATTTCATGCGTTTCTATTTCTGGTGTAAAACGAAAACGAGCTTTTCGGATATCAGGGATGGTAATAACACTCGCTGATCTCCGAGCGGTTGGTGTGTTGATAAATTGTCACGGGCGTGATTCGAATTGTGAATTGCCAGATTTCCGAGTATACTCATTACGCGTTAAACGGTTGCCACCCAGCTCTTTTCAGCGAATGCTGAAAAGGCTGTCTCGTTTTATCTTCAAGCGAGCGGAAATCGAGGTCAAATAAATTGCCTTCTATAGCAGTGATTTCGAACCTATGACTCGCTTGTCATTTACTAATCCACGCAAGTTTTGGACTACTTGCTTGGGAGGACCCCCATGGGGCATCTAAAAAATTGAAGAAGAGGGCCCTCAATAGACATTGATGATCAAGCTACTATTTTAAGAAATACATTTGATCCAAGACTTCACAAAGGTTTGCCATCACTGCTCTTTAGAATCCTAACGCATGTGCTGCCATTGTCGTTAATTTATTGCTCATGACCTGCATTATCTTTATTGGACGAAAAGTGGGATTAAATTCGATTTATAGTGAAATTAATTGAAATCTGATTTTCGGCATTTAAAATAAATTAATATTATTAATCTATAATCAATGATTAATAATATTAGGTTAAATGCAAATGCCCGAGGCACACTAAAATTTTAATTAATTTCAGTTTCAATTAAAATGATATCAAAGCTCATAAATAGAAAAAATCACATAAAAAGTGATAAATCACAATCGCGACTGGAATAAGGTAGAGCAAATAGTTATTCAAAGCAATGTCAATGTTTCACAACCTGTGGGTCACAATAAAATCGGATTATACTTTTTTGCTTCCATCTTATTTGAGGTCATAAGAAATATGTGAAACATGTCATGAGGTGGAAACAAAGACATATGGCGCTTTATCTTCCGTGCACCACTAAACCAAAGTCCTAAACACACAAGAGTAAGATGATCGCGTGACATGAAATGGAGTGGATCGAGGTGAGAGTGTTGCAATTCCTCTCTGGCTTCGTCGAAGGGACTTACACTAGAACAGTGGAGAGTAGAATGGAATTGGAGTAAACCTCATAGTGTATACGCTAAGATTTTCGAGTATGAGGTTGTCAGGTTTCGCAAGACATAGCCGGAATTCCCGCCCAAAGGATTGGCATCTCTCGGGAGGAGGTTTGGTCTAGGGTTCTCAGCGGGGTTCGAATTACATCCCAGGGGAAGATATTCATCATTAGACTCACCCAATGCTTGCTCTTGCCCTAACCTAAGCTAACTCCAGCTGGTGCAGGCTTAACTTAAACTTTTGGAGACCATCTTGGAATTATGGGACTAGAACTGAAGTACTTTTACCTCAGGGAAACTTGTACTCAGCTTAGGTCACAACCAACATTAATTTATTTTGCTTATTTTGCTGATACCGCACCTTTCTGGAATAATCAAATGCATATTGTGTTACCTACCCTTTAAGTAGCTTATGTTTTGAGGTGTCAGTTAGGTGCTTTAAGGCTTAGATAGGAAAGTTGTGACTATCAAAATCTACTTCCGAGTGCTCTACCTGGACTTCTGGTTTTGTGCGAGAGGAGGTAATGATATGGAATCCAATTTCATCATGGGTAAATAGAAATCACATAAAAGGATTTAATTGCAAACTGAGACTGAAATATGTCATTTCAAAAAGTTATTCAAAGCAATGTCAATGTTTTACATCCTGTGGGTCGCAACAAAACAGGAGTATACTTTTTTGCATCCATCCTATTTGAGGTCACAAGAAATATGTGGAACATGTGATGATGTGAAAACGTTATGGCGCTTTATCTTCCGTGCACCACTAATCCAAAGTCCTAAACATACAAGAGTAAAATGGACGCGTGACATGAAATGGAGTGAATCGACGTGAGAGTGTGTAGTTCCTCTCTGGCTTCGTCGAAGGGACTTACTCTCGAACTGTGTAGAGCAGCATGGAACTGGAGTAAACCTCTTAGTGTATACGCTAAGATTTTGGAGTATGAGATAGTCAGGTTTCGCAAGACAGAGCTGGAATTGGTCTCGAGTTCCCGGCGCGGTTCGAATTACACGCTGGAGAGAGAGACATTCTTCATTAGTCTCACCTGCTTGTTCTTGTCCTAACCTAAGTTAAGTCCAGCTGGTGCAGACTTAACTTAAACTTTGGAAGGCCGCCCTGGAATTGGGGGAGTAAAACCAGGGGACTTGTATTCCTGGGAAACTTGTAATCAGCTTAGGTCACATCCAACATAAATACCAGCTTATTTTGCTGATACCGTTCTTGAATCAAATGCATATTGAGACGCCTACCTTTAAGTAGCTTATGTATTTGAGGTGTTAATTAGGCGCTTTAAGGCTTAGAGAGGAAAGTTGTGACCATCAAAACCTGCTTCCGATTCCTCTAGCCTGGACTTTGAATGAACGAGTTCGGATCAGCAGTAGCCAGCTGCCGGCTGTTTTGGGGTTTTCTGCGGCAAGAGGAGGCGGCAGAGGGTGAAATGCGTAATGGATGGTGGAAGACGACAGGCGAGAGGAGGTGGGCGGGTTTTACTGGAAGCGACCTGCTGGATTCCAGCTGCCGCTGCCGCGCAAACCCAATGCCGACGGCAACGCTGCTGCAAGTGGGAGCAGGATAGAGTAGTAGCAACCGCCTCCGCCCGCTGTACAGCGGCGTGCGAGTCGTTCGTACTACCCCACCGCTACCGACGACCGCCACACGGGTCCCAGTTTTCGCCGCCACCGTCAGTCTTATTCAGCGCCGCACGCAACAATCACGCGCCCGATTCTGCCGCTCCTGCGACATCGACGCCACACTGAATTTCGCATATCACTGAATTTCGCTGGCTTGAGAAAATTCTCTAAATCTGTACCCAAGCCACGCCAAGAAAACAAGAGCAGTCTTGTGTAAGATCTGCGTTCACTTGCAGAGCGAGTGATTTTCTCTAGAGACTCATTCGCAAACAGAGAAATCTCCCGCGTAATTTGTCCGAACAACAATTGTTGCCTCAATTTCGGTTGGAGAACAATTAGAGTTTGGATTGGCAAAATGTCCAACCGAAACCAAGCGCGTTTGTTTCGTTGTCTTGCCGACAATTTAAGCACCATTTAATTCGCGCACATCTGCACCTGCTGCCCAGCAACAACACTCGCACTCGCACGTATTCCTCTGCACCATTCTTTTAATTACGATTTAAGAGCACCAGCAAGCGCAAACAAAACGCACCAAAAACAATCCCCCGCACTCCCTGCAAATTTATTTCACGAACGAAAACACAGCACTGCATTTGTTTTCACGAGCAAGCGAAGAGAGCACATTCACTGAAGGTAATTAAGTGTTTTTGCATGTTAGATGGTAATGATTGTGGACAATTTCTCTAGATTATATTCTCTTCTGCATATAAAATGTGGCGTATACAAATTAATTGGTGTTGTGTAACAAGTGGGAGCATGCACAGTCGATCAAAGCTGGTCGCAGTGCTAATGGCGTCTAACCGCCCAGGATTAATTAAAAAAAAACAAGTGGGAGAGAAAATGAGAAAAAATCTATTTATTGCGTTTTTATGTAATATCTCTTTCGAAAAAAAAATCTGCTTTACATAATCTTTAGAGGAATAGAACAACTTTCGAAAAATAATTGAATCAAAACTTCAAAGGCGTGAATCTATTTATTTCGTGAGCTTTTTCCTTTTTCCTTGCTAAATTAAATGTTGTAATATTTATTTTAATATTTTATCATTACTTTATTTGCCTTGTGCCATTCTAAATTTATGATATTTTAAAAAGTACCAGGGTTGTCAAAGAAATTCACATAATTTCGACTTAATCGGAACATATCCGGACTATTATTTTGTGTCTCGATTAAGCAGTGCCCCAATTGTCCGAAATTGAATAGAAATTTTAAAAATATATACAAATATATACATTTCAGGAATACGTGTTACGTCGTATGTACGTGTGAATCCCATGGTGCCACAAGTGAATGTATTTTTTGTTTCCTTACTAAACTGATTGTGAGTCAAATCAAATCCGTTACATTTCAGAGTAAATTTACATTACTTCGTTGGTTTTGATTGCGTTCTTCAGGACTTGTCCCTAATAAGCGGTTGTTTCATTTATCAGGTGCATCATTGAGCGGAATCTATTGTATTTTGTTTTTGACAAAGATTTTTATGTTAATACAACGATCTATGGTACCTCTCTTTGAATGCATGTAAAATTTAGAAGGACTTCAAATTTATATATTGAAAACAGTCAAAAGTGAAATAAATAAACTAAAATAGAACTGGGAATAAGATCGCTTTTGCGATATCTCTCTTGACCTACTTTGCTTCGATATTATTAAGCTTACAATATATTATTTTATCACTCAACTCCACGGTTCAGCAAGGTGAGGGAGGTGCATCTAAAAGTGTCGAGAGCTCTAAGTGATTTACACTAATTGTTTTTTATCTTTTAAAGAAACAACTAAAAAAATTCCAACAAATCTTGCATACAATTGTACAATTTAAATCTGCATTAAAAAATAATTTGAATACCATTTAAAATTTCCAAAATTCTCAAGGTGGAGGGCTGACAAGGGGAGTACATGTTTTGTCAAAAGAGTTTCGCAAAACTAAAAATACAGTCGGGTACTAGATTTTTGACAAAAATTATGGTAAATATCCTAGGAAGCAATGCCTCATAGTTTCCGAGAAAATAATTGTTAAATATTTGGTTAGACTGTCAATTTATTCCCATTATGATGTATAACTTCTGATTACACCTATCTATCTTTGGTGCGTGTGGGGCAGTCGTCACATCGCCGGTATGCTGTTTTTGGGTACGGTTTGGGGGCAGATCAAACCTCACTCGCGATGTTTTTCTTTTCTTTTTTTTTTATTCATATATTTTTAATTACATTTGTGCATTATTGGTCTATTTATTATTAGTATATATTTATTGAATTGTAAAATAGCATTACCGAAAACTACTTTAATTGATGGAGTTTACTGTCGCTGCTTGATAAAACATGATTTTAATATTAATTTGCACAAACACAAAATATAGCGTATGAAAAATGTTTTATGAGGACGTTTTATTAAACACGTACAATGTACATTTCACCTTTCGGCATCTTCAGGTACTGTATCATCCACTGAAGTTACAATTCTTTTTATACTATTGAGCGGGTTGTGAATTGTAAGGTCGAAGAGCAAGCCGGCGACGTAACCACTGCACCACACAACCCAACTATCGACAGTTGCAATCGGAAGCTATACATTATAACGTTCGTAAATTGGCACTCCACTCCAATCAAATGTTTAACCATTATTTTCTCGGAAACTATGAGGCATTGCTTCCTAGGATTTTCACCGTAGTTTTTTTTTTCAAAAATCTAGTAACCGACTGTATTTTTAGTTTGGCGAAACTCATTTGACAGGGCGTGGACTCGCCTTGTGAGTATACCTCGAACATTTTCCGTGTGGAATGGCTACTTTTAGATTACCTACAATTTTTTCATAGAGGGTTTATTTGTGATATTATTGAAGTTTTCAAATAAAAAACTCACCCGGTACCTATGTGAATTTTAAGCAACAACAATAAAATAAAAACGGACAAAAAATAGAGCATATCCAGTGTGGGGGAGGCCCACAGAGGTTGGCGTAAAAAATATGTAACTTTATTCTTAGTGTAACTTTATTATTCTTATTCAGTGTCTACTTCCCTTCATCTTTTTCTCAAAAATATAGTCTGAAAACATAACCCTACACAATTTACAAAAAGTACATGGAACAGCAGAAGGCAAATTCCCATTTGGCAGTATACTTTTATATGTATGATATTTATATACTAATATATTCCATTTAGTATCACTTTATATTTACAGCATTCTATAATATACGAGTACCGTTAAAATATTACCCAATAAACCCTCGAAGAATACATTATTCCCATAACAAAAGACTTATTCAAAGGCAATAAACTTCATTTATTGATACATCTGATTTTAAATTGGCAATTACATGTATAATACGGGTATAGAATTCATCTTTTCTTGCTTTACACTGTATCACGAAATTCAGCCATATACAATTTCCACCCAAAAATAAATAACGTCCTAAGTTTAGATCAAAGGAGAAAAACGCTAATATTCAAACACCAGAACTTCTACTTGTATATATTCCAGAATACAGAGTTATTAAATATACTAAAGCATATAAAAAAAAACTTTCATGTCACATTTTTTACATTTACAACCGTTGACTATAAAACCCTAAAATTATTGTCAACTTTTAAAAGCTGGAGCTTTCAACGTAATTTTATTTCGTGCCCTGAAAGCTTCTGCTTCTGCAGTTTGTTCACGGGGAAAAAGAAAACTGAAACATATATGCGATATTTCAGCATCAACATCGAAAACGCTCACTCGAAACCACTGAAAATCTCTCGTCCGGTTTCGAGTAGGTCTAAGCACTCGTGTGTTGAGGGTGGTATCCCTTGGGGGGACGTCCCACAGGATTCGCGCCCGAAAGACGTGAATACTTCTAGGACTTCCAGGCTTTGTTGGCGCCCGCCACTATTGTGATGTCCGGACGTAGCCGCCGCCGTGCTTCCTCTCGTCTTTTGTTCGACGCTTCTTGGCGTGGGCAGAAAAAGGTAGGCTTTCGGACTGGCCGCATAAAAAAAGCGCGCTTGGTGAAATCCTCAGGCCGGCGCCGGACGAAATCCCATGGCGTAATTTCATGCGTTATAAATTCTGGAATATATCGCCCTATTGCAAAGCGCTGTCAGAAGCGGACAAGCCCAGCGAAATGATTGATATTCAAATTTGAATTTTTATGAGAAGCAATCAAATTTACATTTCCTATGGTGATGGTACTTACATGTTTTTAATAAATGTCAAGTTTGGATGGAGATTCACAATAGATAGCCGCAGATATACACAATAGATATACATTTTATTAGAATCACCTGAAAGTCAGGAAAAAGTAGTATGGGAAAAACATAAATTCTAATGTCAGCAAATTTAAAGACGAATCCCCATAGCGACGATTAAAAAAATGCTAATACAAGTTTTCCGTTAAAAGTTCGGCAGGTGATTTTTTTCCGCAGTAAACTGAACATGTTATGGCGAAAGCTAACGCTTGTTTTGGTATTTATTAATTAATATTTAAAGATTTATTTAAGAATTTACGCCTGAATTCAACATCGAGGAAGATTTAAGTTTAGTTTTGTTCAATTATAATGAATGCCATTAGTCATATTAGACGCATTTTGTTCTACATTCGCCGGAAATAGAAGCCAAGACTTGTCTTGTCTTCAGGTTGGCGAAATAAGAGGACCGGGTCCGATCGGTACCACGTAGCGGCAAAATGCGGAAGTAAAACGTGAAATTCATACTTTGTTCTAAAATATTTTCTAATGTGGGGGTGTGCCGTTGATTACGAGTAATGATGCAATTGTTTAGGCATGACGAATAGTTTATTTATCACACCAGGAAGAAAAAATGTTAACAATGGAAAGACGAAGGGAACAGCGATGTTGCGCGTTCGGTAGCAGAATACCAACTCCCCGAGGTAAAGAAATATATAGACCTCGAGGGTGCATTAAAGAAAGAGCGATAGTATAAGTAAGACAGAGAAAGAGCGCTAAGGTCGAAGAGAAGATATACCTGCGCTTGGAATGCATGCAAAGAGTGGAAACAGATGTGTAGGTTTGCAAGATTTCCAGAGTTGAAATTGAGAGAATAGACAGTGGAAAAAACCTTGAAGAAATACTAAATCTAATACATGCTAATGTGCGGTCTGGACCGCCACAAATGATTTGAAGTGCACGGGTGGGAATGTAAGCGAATGGTTGGAGAAGGAAGGTGGGCCTGTGATGATGGTCAAGAGGGGAGTAGGTAATATCCCCGAAAGTAATTTAAGTCATAAATCCCATAATCACATGTCGTTAACATGTCGTTAAACAAGTTAGAGTTTTGCCGACTGCTTTTATTTATTTAATCAGAGGTATATCACAGTTGATTTATAGTGACTTCGTAAACCAATCCGTAATTGTTTCATGTGGGAATTAAACAACTTATTTGTTTTGACGGGACGTAACAAGGAAAATATATGGGAAAATATATGGATTGTTTTTATGATATGTATCATCATATTGCGAAAATATTTCTATCGAATAAATAATAATTGTAAATTGAAATCACCTGCTTTACTTTAAATATATTTAACAATCGAATAAAAAAAAGGTTCAAATAGCAACCATCGATCCCCCGACCTTCAGCTTTGCAAGCAGAGTTTGAGTTTTTGAACAGATTTATTAATATTAACAAAACAATACAATAAGCATATATACATAAACAAT
>JAODAC010083126.1:8165-44140 GCA_027575185.1 Mimaenictus wilsoni | reverse complement strand
TGTTGGTGGATGCTGATGACTGAATGTGCGAAGACTGGGTGAAGAACTGAACTGAACTGGTTGCTGGTGTGGAGTTGTGGACTATATATACCAGGTGAAAATGTTGACGCAACAATTTCTATGTTCGTCATAGCAGAACACGCGATCGCGATCTCGCTGCGCCGTGTCGGTGTTGTTTCTATGTTTAGTCTCAGCGGATGTTGATTGTGCAGATTACAGATTGTTGATGAGGTTGGTGCTTGAGATTTGTTGATATTAATATTGTTGGTGCGGCAATGGATTGCCGCCATAAGTACATTCCCTCACATGGAGGATCTCTTTTGAGGGCAAGACGAATGAGGAAAATACTTTGAAATTTTCTGAGTTAATGAGATGGCTATGAAATATTATGGCTAAGAAAATATTTTCTGAAATTTTCAAGAATATAAATAAATTAGAAATAGGTTTCCGGAAATTTTATGAAAATCGATCACTGTGCGACGCCGACGCAACGTGAAGGTCATTGGGACATTGCTCACTCATGGGGGACTTTTTTCATGTTTCGCCATTTTCGAAACATCTAAAAAATTGCCATGCCTTTTGAAATCCAAATATCCCATAATATATAGATAGCTAAGGAAGTCCGGGCACATATTTATATGAACCCCTAAATATAAAGATATACCTAGGGCCCTAGACGACCTTAATCCACCACTGATCCGATAAAATAAAAACTAACAATTTAAACATACCTCGTTTTAAAATCAATCCACTCGAAATAACAACCGCAAGATTTAATATAATCGACAACGCTCCAACTGTAGGTATAGCATAATCATAAGCACTCAAAGTTTTTGAATAAGTCGAGTTTTTCGTTGCATTTTCATAAAACGACGTCAAAGAAGGAATTGTTGTAAATTCTTCGATTGACGACGTAAAATCAGTTTGGTCCATTTCCGAGGTTGTTTCAAATTCCAAGTTATCCATTTTCACTTGTTTTTATTTATTTTTAATTATTTTGTTTTTATTTCAAAGTTTTTATATGATAAGAAAACAAGTAACAGGCTATTTTATGTCATGCTATTTTTAAAAAGACGTACCAATAATACTTCACATTTTAGCATGTTGAAAATGATCGTTATTTAAACGCGAAAGTTGAAAATTGTTATTAGCTAACTAGCTGTTTACACGCTGGTTGATCGACAGTCGACTAAAGCCGTATCCCAGGCGTAATATACGCGCACCATATTCTAATCAGCGCGTCGGGGACTGTATGGTTGAACACATCCGATGTTGATGTGAAAACCAGGCGAAAACTGGAAGCGCCAAGCGATATCAAACGCATGCAAAGCATCAACCAGAATATCCTGTTCTAAAGCGCTGCACACTGTTGAAAATGCAAATGTTGCGATTTCATTTTAAGAGATGAAACAATGCCGGTTTTTATTGTTTTTTTTTTTATTCTTGGGGAATCCCTGATTCGTGATTTACAATTAGTATTACAACATGTATCATGTTACTACTTTATTTTCAAAATATGTTTTGACTTGTGCCTAATGATAGGCAATAATTTCAATTCACAAGACAAAGGCTTGTGCTAGAAAAGCAATGTTTGCAGAATGACTTAGCAAAATGTGATAATATCAAGTTGTGCTAAATGTACTCGTGTGTTAATAGTTTCGAGACAAGATGTCAGTATGAATTATTTATTATTACTTCAAAGTTGTTTTCTTTCGTCATGTAGGCAGAGAGAGAGAGTGATCCTTGAAATAGTGAAATAATGCTTTCATTTTTTATTGAAGGAGCATGTACATCTAGATGTGAAAAATAAATTGGTGTGATTTTTTAAGAATATTGATATTTTATGGAATATAGGATGTTCTGCCCCTGAAAAGTGTTCATGGGACATTTTTCAATCTTCAATACTTTCGAGTTTCCAATAAAAAATGGAGGGGGGGGGCTAAACATAAAGTGCCTAGGGGCACGAAACGAACTTAATTCGCCACTGATATAAGTGTATTATTCAAGTACAATCGAAAATTACAAAATTTATTCTTCATGAAATACCTGTAGTCACATAACTTTAATGATTCGTGTCAAATATTTCCTGACTAAACAAAGCTGTACTGCTAGTCAATGCAATTATTTAAACTGATATGACTGCGTTAAAATATTTACACTAGGGCATAGTTAGAAACGAAGCCGCCGTTACAAATGAAGAGTGGACCTTTGTCCCTCCCTATCTCAATGAAACACAGAATATTGATTATTTTTTCTAGATTTCACAAAATAGAAAGTATTGTTAGTTACATATTTGTCTTTTACCCTCTCTCTTGGTTATCAAAAGAAAAACATATACTTCCCCCTTGCAAAAATATGTTAAAAACATGTTGAACAAAACAGTCTTCTCCTAATCAAAAGCACTAATCACTAACATAATAAATTACATTAAAAACCAATTGAATGGAGAGCTAACAATCGCAGAAGTCGATGATCGATAAATCAAACAAAAAACGAAGTTAATAATTCCTTGTAAATATCAATTAAAAAGTAAAAATATAAATATATTTTTTCCTGTACTAATTTATTGTGGTCAATATTTCATTTTCTTGCAAAAAAACAACAATTTCCACTGAAATATTGCAATTGTCATTTCGAAAACTTATCAAAGCCGACAAACCCTAGTTGATTTGCACAGCCACATAAAAAAGTCACATAAAACGAGGAAAACGGTCAACAACTCTTTGTGTACTTTACGCGGCGCACTGATAAAGATATGAGTAATTAATACAGATATATGGCAATGTCACTGAAATACACATTGAGCGCAAATTCATTACGATCGCCAAAATTGGCATGAATTGAATTCCCCTCATATGTGCTGAATTTTTTTACTACAATAACTGGCTTATCTAATCAAACATGTGATCCGTGAAATATATTAATATATCACCTGCAAATATTTATTAGATTAAGTAAATTATATGTGATTAGGAAATAATGGTATTGAAGTAAAAATATACATGTTTTTTTTTATAAAATTTCAAAAAAAAAATACAAGAAATTAACTATATGACTTATGGAATGTATTTTAATTTGCAGAGACTAATACGAATTCATCCGGTCCGAGTTCGGTCGTATCAGGTTCGATGTTGCCTCCTCTGGAGGCAACGACAGCGACCCTCGGCCCCCTGGTACCTACCTGCGTCTACATGCATAACGACGTTGCGATAATGCTGGACGTGGAGGACTCGCCAAATGCGTCCGCCGACCATCTGATGATGGCGATCGTCAACTCGGACGAGCTGGGCCTCAGCAAACAGGTCGCTCTGCAGTGCTTTTCGCTGTGGATGTCGACACCGCTCCTGCAGCTGCAGCTGAAACCAACGCATAAGCCTTACGACGTTAGACGTGCGTGGCGCAGCCTGCTGGCTCAGTACAGTCATGGTACCTACTGCAAACAGCAACGAGACGAGCCGATTATCTCGTTTCAACGGAATGTTTTCTTTGCCCAGCATTTAGAAGAGAAGATTAAGTTTGTTACCGATTGTTCGACGTATTTAAACATATTTTTACGATTGCATTTTACAGAGATCAAAAAATCCTTGAATTGCTCTACGAAGAAGCCCGTTACAACATAATGGCTGGAAGATATCCCTGCGAGACGGCGCACTATATAATGCTCGGCGGGATTCAGGCTCGCATCGAATTGGGACCCTACAATCCACAGGTGCACTCAACGCACTATTTCCGGGAGGAACAATGCAAGTACCTTCCGCCCCATGTGCGCAAAAGTCCCACGTGGACATGGCTGCCAATTAGTTCGAAAAACTCGGCGGAGGTGCGTCTCCTGGAGCAGTTCAAACGGATACCAATCTCCGCAACCAATCGGAAGCTAATGCGCAAATATTTGGAGTTTTGTTGGTCACTTCCTTTCTACGGGTAACTCTAATTTAAAACTCACTCAACGAGCGTATTTAAAACTTTCTACTGCGTTGCAGTTCGGCGTTTTTTGAAGGACAAGTCGAGCAACCTGTCCGTGGACTGACGAGTTTGATGACTCACCAGGACATTCCCGTGATTGTAGCAATAAACTCGAAAGGAGTTTATGTTATCGACGATAATGAATGTGTAAGCTCTCTTTATTAACGATTCATTAAGGAATAATTACTAAAATCTGGTTTTAGACTGTTTTAGTTGGTTTAAAATACGAGGAAATGAGTTGGGACTTTGCACGACCGTCGCGTGAAGAAGACCCGAATTGTTTTCCGTGTTTATTCCTGCAATTCATTGTGGTTGAGAACGGCGCAAGGGTGTCGAAAATCCTGCAAGTATTCTCACGTCAAGCCTCATTAATGGACACACTAATCTCAGGTTTTGTGCATCAGTTGAAAGAGAAATCGGGTGATGAAAACGAGAGGAATTCGGCTTATCAAATGCCTACTGATACAACAGGTATTGCCGTCATTTAAAAATAAAATAACGACGATGTTTTTGCCTCAAATTTGATTAAATTTACAGATAATCAAGTGCAACAAATAACGCTCGGCAACTTGACACATAGTACCGCAAATCTGCCATCGCTCTCAAACAAATTAAGCAAATTAACGCTGGCGACGTTCGACGATGAAGGTCACTGCATCGGCCAAATGGGCTCGTGGTCCTTCACCTATTAATACTTTTTGCAATACGTAAATTAAGATATTTATTGTTTCAATCACTCACACGCATCGCCATGTTTGGTCGCAACGATCATGAACCAGAAATATCACTAACATTTAGTGTCTACCATATAATTTATTCATTGTCTTTGTTCTTCGTATTTTATGATGGACATTCGATATATATATATAAAAAAGAAACGTGTACATTTATACATATTCAAAATAATAAGTAAGTTTGATAACATGTCTTTTCTTATTTTGATGGTTTCAAGATTGGAAACGGCGCAGATTCCTTAACTGCTTTCCGTTTCTTTAATTTTTGGAGCAGTGGATGCAAATCCAGGAATCTTAGTATTGCTTCAACCCTGAAAAATCATTTATTTAATTCCTGTTTTTAATTTTTTAAATTTTAGTGTATTGTGGGTTGCCTATATTACACGGTCAAAATCCTTAAAAAACAAAAAAAAAATATCGAATACAATAATGTCCTATATATCTAATATATTAAGTAAAATAATATTAATTATATTTAAAAACTAGAATTGCTTTATGGTATTTTTAAATATTTTCAAAATATTGAACGGTGTATAGTGGGTTGCCTATGTCAAACATCAATTTTTACAAAAGTTTAACTTACTTTTGAGGTACAATTTCCTTGAAACGATTAAGACGTATTTCGGTGCAGTGCAGGACAAAATTAAGTTGATTCAACTCCCGGAAATAGTCCTGCTCTTCTTCGTAAGTCAAATTCTCTACTTCATCGTTATACCATTCGCGTCGCTTTTTGAGTATCAATAAATTCTGTCGCATGTAAATAAAAATATTGTAAATGTCGAAAAACACGTTACGCGATTCACTAACCGCTTGAAATTCCTGCTGTAAACGGTTGGCGCGCTTTAGTATCATATCCCGAAATTCATTCAAGCATTCGTTTCGAACGCGCACTGCAACCTGATAAGAGAGCTGTTTCTCTAAATTATCTCGCACTAAATAAGGACGCATGTAGTCCAACTCGTCTTCGATTTCGCGCTCTTTTTTCGTACGATCCTCAGACTCTTTTTCCAACATTTGGCGCCTTTTTTCCTTGTTTTGCTCACGATTGAAGAGACCCACATCCAGCTTTGGGTGAATTACTTCTAGCGCTCGAACTCGTACAAATTCGGTTATCTGAGGTTAGGATAGATTGAGGTTAATTTTGAGGTTATAATAGTTTTAGGTTAAGCATTTCGTAAATATGAAAATTTATGTGGGTATAGTTTGAGGTTCTTAAGAGTAATACATACAATATCTTCAACATGTCGCACTTTTATATTGCATTCCTCTTCAGCTTTAAGCTGCCTATCCAATAATGCATACAATGTTGAGTTTTTGGGTGGCTTTTCCCCGATTTCCGCCTGATAGCCGTAGGTTAATTCCGGCCTGTAGGAAATGCCATCGACCATTTCGGAAAGGGGAGGTTTTAGGAAAACCCGCGTGCTCGCGGTGATTTTCCCGTCATCGTAGTGGAATTGCAGACTGATTTTTCTCCCCACGAAGTCGAATTCGCGAAAGGCGATGTTATCAGACGCTCGTATTTCTTTATTCCGATCAAATTTCTCAACAATTTGCTAAAACGATAATGTTTTATAAAGTCCCAAACCTTTCGAGTGGTTTAACCCCGCTTCAACTGCTTACCTTTATGATTCTACGAGGACCTTCAATAAATCCCGGCGGTGGTTCCCCTCGCTTTGCATAATCTGACATACGGTGGTAGAGAAAGTCCTCCCGACTCACGTAGTCCTCCTGCATGTAGTTCCAATCGTGGTTGATGAGCTTCAGACAGTCGAAACGACTCTGATGGTAGTACTCGATCTGTCGCCATGACTCGATGTCATCATCATGTTTGTAGAACGTGTGTTCTTTGACGTTATCGTCGCGACCGCGATCGAAGAACTCCTTGACTAAGCCGGTGGCGATGATCTCGGTGCGTTTGACCCATTTGTCATTCCGATTGTTGTAACGCTCCTCTACAGAGAGTAAATCCGTGCACTCCATGTCGGAAAATTTAAAGATTTTCATAACCAAACCATCCTCTTGTGAATACGGCGAGAATTGTTCGACAATAGTTCGCTTATAGACGGTTTTCTTCTGTCCCAGTGGGAACCGGTTACTCACATCCTGATGGGATATCTGTATCCTCAAACTCCATGGTTCCGGCATATCCAAATGTTGTTCATCAAGCAATTCGTTCATCTCCACCGCCTCTTCGTCCATCTCCATTTCCAACTCACGGTTATGAACACGATCATAGATGGGTTCACCGGGCAGCAAGTGCTCCCATTTGCTAATATCATTGAAGTCAAAGCTCATATTACCAATTCCCAGGGAGTCATCTTGTAGATTTACCCAATAGTTGGTATTATTCCATACGCTCTGAATGGAGCAGTAAAGAGGCGAATTCAAAGGGTGCGCCACTCCCGTGCTGGATTCTATAAAGAAAGGCGCGGCACCTTCTTCTTCGGGTACCATATACACCCAACCATGCAGCCGCCGACAGTGTAAGTCATCCGGGGGTGGTTTCTCCCTCTCTAGGAGTTTATTGCGTCTAATCTCCTCTTGTTTCTCTTTCTCGGCTGCTACCTTTTCAGCATCTTTCAGCTCCATTGCCATTAGGAATTTACTGCGGAGGTCACGAGGTGGTCGTAGGACATATTTCTGTTCAACAGTCTCCTTCTGCTCCACGACCTCTGCCACCTCCTTCTTATCGAAAGGACATTCTGTCCTCATCATTATATTTTCGGTGACATCACGTGTTGCAAAGCCATAGACACAGTAAGCATTATAGTTCCTTCCTAAGAGAAGAGAACATAACGCTGTGGCAATTTCGAAACAATGTCCGGTTTTCTTTCGCAGGACAACAAAGGGCGATAAAACACGACTTTTCTAGAATAAGAAATAGAAAGGGAAAATTACCGGTAATTGATTTTCAAAGTTAAGGTCTAATTTGCTGCAAATAGTATGGAAACTTTGTTTGTATACACACATCCGCGACATTGTATTTACAAATCGCGTCCCAGTTTTATATTGTTTCTGACCGCATGTGCAGGCGCCCAAACAAGCACGTTTTAAATAACTTTGACTTTATGCGCGAGAGCGAGTCAGTCGGTCGTTCGGTGTTGTTTGCGAACGACTTTCGCAGCCACCTGTTGTACTCGCATTTCCTACGTCATTCGACCGACATAATAAAAGTAATAAAACAAACAAGAGAATAAAAGGGAACGTTTTGAACACTATGGAGCAGTGGGTGCTGTGCCAACGACCGAACGGGTGGTATGGGCGGTTGGTTGATATGGTGGGGATGAAGGCGGCGGCGGCGGTGGTAACGGAGACGATGGCGTCATCAGAAAAAGGGATTTGAACTTTCACCGGAGCGCACGAGTGATGTCTGCGCCTAGACTTAGCCGGAGACGAGTCTGGTATTGAAACTTTCTGTTCGCTATGTATCAACGGCGGCGGAGGCGGCGGGGTGGCGTCGTTGAGCGACGGCGCACTAGGCGCCGGCGCGCGCCTGAGAGGGATAGAGTAGACGGGGGCGTAGGGCGAAACACAGTTGTGGGTATTACCACTGCAGTCAGTCGGCGACGGCAGCGGCACATTCTTTACAAATTCCCCAGCATATCAGATTTTTATGGACACTTGTTGCGTTCTATTACCTACTGCCCTACATAATTTGCCGCCGCCGCCGACATCACCCGACACATTTATTTGCCTACTTAAAAATGCATCCGATTAGATGAGCTTTAGTTGGGCTTTCAACTTTGCCACTTAACTGAATCAAGCGTTGGATATATTGAAACTTTGCCCTCCCAAGTGACGGGTAGGAGAAAAGTTTCATCAAGCCCGCGCATGTTTTTTTTTTTCGTTAAATATAACTATGGCCAATCGACCGGCAGGCGAAGCTCGTGACGCGGTATAAGTTATTCATTCGCCACCGCCGCCGGTGCCGCCGTCGAATATATGTTTGCGCCGCGTGTCCATGACGTGCGCTCATGTGTTGTGCGCGCGTTCATGTCGAAGTGGAGTGAGTTTTAGAGGGTGGGTGGGTGCTGCCGTCGGCGTGGGCGGGGTGGATGGCGAAGCTAGGCCGTAATATTGCTGCGACTGCCGCCAACCGCCGCCGGCACACGGCATCTAATCCCCGTTAATGGTACGGCGCTCGCAACGCCATGATTTAGGGATGACGCAGATCCGCGAACCGAGGGGTCAATAACTATTCCACCCTCTCGCGCCCCATCCCACGTATTGCGGGTATTCAGTGTTCGTAGGGTAAGGTTTAGAACTTTCCAGCCTTACGAAGACACAACGGTCGTGTTGAGTGAGAGATCTTTAGGTCTCTCCTTGAAACTCAATTGTAAGGTCTCACAGTATCAATTGCAGAGTCCGCCGTGGCAATTCGGATGAATCTTTAATTTTCCGAGTGATATTTTGCTCTCTTGTGTTGGAATTAGTGAAGAGGGACTATCCGAACTGTGGTAATTAAATTAAAACTTCCCCGGGAGCGCTAATGTGTCCAGTTCATTTGGTGGACTGATTTTTAGGGCCGAACGGGAATTTAATAGTTGCACGCTGTGTGATTGCGAATTCGCGAGCATTGTTTGCATAGTTGGTGTACTAATAACACTAGTTTGCCAGAATTGCGTGTAGCTGTTGTTGTTTCGCTGTGACGACGAAGGTGGCGGTGGCGGTGGCCGGCGCATACATAGTGCAATTTTGATCGGTCGATCCAACCGTCACCGTGCGATCAGCGCAGCGCGTACACATGGCACGCATAGCCCAGCTTGGCCTAGCTCTTAGCTTATTTATGTGGCGAAATTTGGAATTCTATTGTGCCCGCCAGCGTTGGTGGCGGCGGGAGGTGTACGCCGCTGTCGGGGTCCACATCTATGCGCGCGCGAACCGCTCGGACCGCGAGCTTTTGGCAAATGCGCTCTGGGAGCTGTCCGTCCGTGCCGGTGACACATTCGCTAATAAGTTTTGGGGGGCGGCTGCGCCCGTGCAGGCCACGCACAATCTCCTGCATCCAATATTCCTCGTGCTAACTCATCTACAGGGTGTTGCAAACTCTACCAATCCCAAATCCTTACTCCCCTAGCAACTTCTACTTATTTTCAAACGTGGAGTTTCGCAATTCCGACCTTTGCATTTATCACGGTTTCTTTGTGTTTTTGTTTTGCGTCGTTCCTGGGGGTAGTTGCTGCACACGCCCTGTATGAAGGACACAATCATTCACGTCCGTGCAAGTTGCACACGTGCAATATCTGCGAACAACGCAAACACGGGCGGCAGAGCGGAGGGCAAGTGGGAGAGGCGAATACGGGGCCGCGCACAGTTTGGGGCAGCAGAAATGCCGTGCGCATTCTCTGGACAGCCGAGGGTGGTCTACGTGTTTGTCTATGTATGTGTGTGTGTGTGTGTGTGTTAGCGTGTTGGTTTGAGATGAGGGGGTGGTGGGCGGTTTTCGGGTCGGCTTGCCTAGAGAGAACCTAAGGGGGTGGGAATTTGCGCCACATCGCACGCGCGCCTCGTGCGCAAATCAACCCCCTAAATTTCGACGCGCTCTCGCCTCTCCCCTTCGCGATAGTGGGCCTCGCGGAAGCGCGCCGCCTATTATTATGCGGCGGCTGACTATCGCGGGCGCGCGGCGCGACTACGTTTCCCAGAATGCGCTGCAGATAAAGCGAAGGGACGCAGTGCGCCCACCGCCACTGCCGGAACACCGTCCTGCTGCCCGCATAAAAGAATCACGGAAAATCTCGCATTATGCGTCGATCGACGGCGTCGAACAATAGATTCACTTGGGGCGCGTTTTTCAATAGGGGGTTACTTCTTAATTATCTAATTCCATTTTTATTCGCTTCTGGTTTCCCTCCGTCTGTAATGAGTGTAACGAATCGCATGAAATTATATTAATTCAAGCAAATCTATTACTTTGTCTATTTAGCTGTCTATATAGCCATCATTTTAGAAAATATCCGCAAAATTCATACAATTCCTAGAAATTCATAACATAAATGAGATAATTATAATCAAAAATTAAGTTCGAAACATTAAATTGCTTTTTGAAAGGGTTATTTAGCAAAATCAACAAAAACAAAGTAATGTAAGATATAAAATTTCAAGCGTATTAAACGAGTATTGGTAAACAATTCATTTTAGAATTCGAAATAACTAAAACCCAATATTACCGGATTACTAGAATAATACTGAAGTCAATATTAATAACTAATTACCATTGAAAAGACGATTTAGCAGTCATGTAAATCGCATTCATTGGTGGTAGTAATAGTTATATCCCAAAATCAATGATTGAAAAGGAAAAGCTGCTCCTTTGCCAACCCAACAGAAGTATATAGATTCCAGTATAAGTTCCATTTAATTATTGTCAAGTTCTTGCAATACAAAAATGCGGAGTATAATATTCATACACTTTACAGTGGCGTACCTAATAATCGCCAACATTTATCACGATGTTCACTTAACTCTTGTGTTTGATTTACTGCAGTGGAGTTTTTCTTAGGATGTTTTCGTCGTGCGTTTCGTCTAACGGCATTATTTAGGTGTTGCTCCTTTTTCGTGGCCTTTTGCTTGTACTTGTCGTTGTAACCGAAATTATCAATACGCAATAAAATGGTGACATTCTCCCGTTGCGCAATTCATGTAAATGCGTTACAGGACAGATTAGTAATGATATATAAGAAAGTTTACATTGCTCTAAATTCACTAGTAGTAGACATATCAAATCATGATCAAATATCGTAATTTATTAATCTCGATGGGCAATGACGGCAAAGTTCACGACGACCAGACTTCTTGGAGGATCTCCTAGGAGATGGTCTGATATCTGGACCTCGAAATCTCAAGAGCTACAGAGACTTAAAATGTCTTTTATATTATGATCATTGGACTCGAGTCTCACTCATGTATATTGCGTTTACCGCGTGGGGTAACATAAGATTCTCGTACATGCTAATTCATATATCCGAAGATTGGAACTCAGGGCTATAGCTCAAAGTGTTAATCATTGTGTTAGAGCAGTGGATGACAATCCTTGGCTTATTGAATGAGAGACTGTGGCTCATCAGGAACCTGAGGCTGACCCCACTGAAATATTTCAAAATGTGTGGCTCTTTAAAAACGGAAATAATGTACATTTTTTAGCTCTGCCGACTTAGAGGGTTGTCGACCGTGATAAAGGCAACTTTTCTTTCAGCTAACAAGATCATATTTTGTCGCTTCTAGAATTCTATTATATTCTATTGTTTTTTTAAATAATATCAAACTTATCAACATATTAACTGTATTAACATTTAGAGTCATACCCCTGTTTCAATATTTTGGCATTTTTAGACTTTTGAAGATTTGAGAAATAAAGTTCTAGTCCTGGAGGTGACGGGTATCTTGGATTTTGTAAGCTTTGTGACTAGTTTCTCGCGCATTTTCATCCCCATTACGCGCGAAATCTCTTAGTCAGCAGCCGAAGGGTTGAGGGTCGGCCGGGAGTTGATGCGTCCGCGGCGCGTTGTAAGAACGCGCGTCGCACCGTGTAGGCCGCTGCCGCCACCCACAAGGTTCGACTAGTCCGGTGATTTATAGGGTTTTCGGGGTTCGGACCTAGCGAGGCGAGAAGGGTGGCGCGCGCGTAACGCCGCCGGCGATGGGCGGTTGGTGTTTTTGGGCAGGGTGACGATGGCGGTAGAAGCGAGCGGACGAAGCAATAAGGAGCAGCGCACGTACGCGGGGGCGGCGGCCCTCTTGCCCAGCACCCACATACATTAGACACCAACACGCGCGCCAGCACGTACGCCTCGAGACGCATACGGATCGCGTCCGAGTCGCGCGCCCGACACCGTCATCAATTCCGCCGTGTCCTTCGCCGCCGGCCACCCTCCTTCCCACCCGTCACACTATCGCAGGGCGGCAGGCCTGGACGCGGCGCCCGTCCCTTCGTCGGCGGCGCGCAAACGAAGGATGGGAGAGGGTGAGAGTCAAGACGCAGCATACTAGATGCCTTGGCTTTTTCCTCGCGGATCTCCGCCGCTTGCCACGCATCTGATAGGCACGTAGGGGCAGTTGTGCGGGGTGGTTGGGGGCCGTCGGCGAGGAATAATGAAACTCGATAATGGCCGAGGATCACGGCCGTCGATTCGGACAGCCTCGACGCGGACAAAGAAGGGACCGCGTGCGCGATATCGCGTGCGGCGCGCTACCCCGTTTTGTATGTATGTGTTTGTACGTGTATGTGTGCGCGTGGTGGGATGCAAGGGTGGATTTGCGAGGGATGGGTGGGTTGATGGTGTTGGTGGGTCGCGGACGGACACGTCGAAGTTGGAAATTGGACCGAGGCAGGCAGGCGGCACGGCGGCGGATGCGGCAACGGCGTGTTGGGGTGTGGGGGTGGGTTGGTTGCGAGGGTTTGAGGGCGCAGCTGGCGCGTGGGTTTGGGGGGCCGCTGCCAGCAACGTCGGCAATGCCTAGATGCCAAAGACCCCCCGCGCGCGTTAGGCGGGAGAGCGCGCCGCTGTGCGAAGGGATATTACGGCCGCCGCCGCCAACGCCGACGACGCCGCGCCATGCCGAATCGAAATTACTTTTTCGCTCTTCTTTCACGCGGGGACGCGTTTCTTTCTCACGCAGCGGTTCGCTCTCCCCCTCGCGCCCAACCAGCCAGCCTGCATTCGATTTGGTCGCGTCGGCGTTCGTCGTCGTCGACGTCGTGGGGCCGCGGTGCGGCATTCGCGTCGCGACAATTACTCGCGAGCGTTTTTCATTGTCGCCAGCCCCCTCGTTCGTTGGGTCGCCAGCCGGGCGCGTCGCGCCACGTGAGCGCCTCGCAAACCTCACCCCCTAGACCCAATGCACAGAGCGTACAGCAACCACCCGCCGCCTACGTTTTTTTCTCCTCTCCTACCAAGCCGTCGGTCGCCTGCCGGCGGCACGACGCGGCTTTCATTACTCGCGCGCAGTCGACGTAAACATCTAAAAAGCAGTCGCAGGGTTGGAGGCAGTGAACACGCGAGCGCGCAGCAACCCTCGTTAGAGCCGATATCGCGAGCTGACTCAAACTCGCGTTTTCATTACACAGGCATACTGTTGTGCTGCGCGGCTGGAAGTAAAACGAAAAGGGACGGAAGGGTTTTGCATTATTATTATTATTCTCGAACAAACTATGTGCGCGCATAGTTGCATTCCTCGCTTAATTTTGTCTGGCTTTCGTTTTTTTTTGTCTTTTTTTGTTTGCGAATTGCTAACGTTTTGCGTACGTGCTGGAAACGGACGCGTTACCAACCAACCGGCCTGTGCACTCGCAATTTACCGTTATATGGTAAAGCGAATGAGCGGCCCTTTATTACAACACGGCGGCGGCGGCATCGGTGGTTGTTCGGTGCCGCTTGTTGACGATACGATGTGGTGCGCGGCGCACACAAATTCGCATCCAGCCGCAGCGTTTACCGTACGTACGACGGTTGGCTCCCGGATTCGGGGGTTGGTTGCGAAGGGTGGGTGTTTTGATACGACCACGGTGGTGCCGTGTGGTACCATCCACTAGCGATCAGGGGCCAGGCGACCCAATGAGAGCACATCGGTGCCGAACCTGTGCATATACTCCGTATGCAAAATATATGCACGGCGTGTATGTAGTGGCTAAAAGCAAGCGGTCCTCCTCGCAACGCACCCATCCTCCGAGACGCTTTCATAACGCCGTGTGTTGCGAGGACGCGTCGCTGACGGCTCGCCGACTGCGACGACGATGGCGAAAACATTCGATCGCGCGTTGCGAGCGCGTTTCGTGCACACCAGCCACGCATATTGCCTTCGTCGCTTTGTCGTTTGCCAGCGCACACATATTCCATGCATGCGCCTGGAAATTCGCTGTTGCGTGAGCACTCCATCCACCAGCGTGTATGCATGTACAAGCTGTGTGTGGGACGAACGAACGAGCGAGCAAGCAAACGCGCGGGACGCGGCGCTAATGACGCAGACTTGCCGGTCGCATCTGCACCCCATCAATTATTCTTACGTGTATTAATCGCATAATGGACCGACCAGACCACGGGTAGGCGAACGCGCGGGGAGCGGGCGCACGGCCTGGCATGCCGTGCACATATGTGTGTGCCACACGATAAATGTGTATCGTACATTAGGGCCATAAATAACTGCATTGCATATATTGATAACCGCAACGCGCAGTTGACTCGTAAAAAATCTATTTTCCGATATAACAGCGTATACGCTACAAAAACACTTTTTTTAAGTTTAAAACGGACATTTTCCATTCCTCGAATTGTAAGAGGAGAGCAAACTCAATTCGAGGATATAACAAATAACAATAACTATTAAATATTTAAATCAAGTTATTCGTGATATAGCATTCAATTCAATTTTTTCAGACCTAGTTTCAATTAAAACAAATCTCTTAGGATTATAGTTATTAGGAGCGGTATAATTTGAAATTCATAAAGTCATGTTAAAACGGATTTGAACTTTAAACCTCCAGAAAAAAATGTGTATAGTTTCTTGTAGGGGCCCTTGGAAACCTGCCATATGCCAAACCTGTTATATACGGAATTTTATCAAAGTCGAAAAAAAAGATTGATTCCGTGACTTTCCGTATATGATTGTCTGTTAAAATTGCGTATTGATACTTCCTGGTACCAAATTATCACATTTATATAGTTCCGTTTTTATAGGGAGGTCCGCCCTAAGGTGCCATGTATATCTATATCTTTCAGTCTTCCCAGTCTCCTGGGTTGAAGTTCCATCGTTTCGGCTTGTTCAACTCCAAAATTCCATTATCTACGTCTTTCTCTTTTTTGTTTTCTCGAGGTCTGCAAGCATCGCTTTCTGCGTTCTTCTTCTGCGGTCATTATTTGCATATAACCGTACTTCACTAACTAACGTGTTTAATTTCTTCTACAATATCTAGAGCGTATTTTTCCAGCTGCAGGTGTTTGGGATCTTTTCCATTCTGGAGATTCTAGGTGATCGCCGCCTCCAGTAGTCCATTTCGAGTACTCTAAGCTTACTGCAGTTGCTTGAACATAGCAACTGCCAAATTTCGCTTCCGAACAGTAGTATTGATAGGAATAGTCATTGGTAGATTCTCCATTCCCCAAGAGGGAATATCGAATTTTCAGGTATTGATACCTAAAGCAATGATTCGTAACTCCTCCCCCCTCTCTAGGAGCCCACTACTGCCTGCATGAATCCTTGTAATCAGTTATGTGCCCAAGACGGAACTGCCAGTACTTTGCATTATCTCCTATAATATCATCAAGGCCCATATATAAAATAATAAAACCATCGAAGCCCAACAGTTTGATGAACCCTGGTATAGTTGGCAACTACTTACAATTAATGTTGACTAGTTTTTACTAGGCATATCAAAATATATTGATATCGATATATCGAAAGTGAAATATCGTCAATATTTTAATATTTTATCAAGAATGTCAATTTTTGATATGCCACCTATTTAAAAGTGATTTTAAATGAGGGAGCGTCCCTCAGAAGTCATGCGATCCGGTGACCCACGACTAACATCTGGGAATGACAATTCCATATCATTTCATTAAACAAGGACGAATAAAATACAGTTAAATATTAAAAGATACAATAGTTTTTTAAGATGTATCAATTTTTCTTCATATTAATCATAATACTAACAAGGAGAAATAGAATATTGATACCTAAAAGGGTTAATAATTAATTCGAACGATTAGTGTGTATAAAACTTATTGTTAGGTATATCGAGTTAAATGATATTTGCGATGTTGTTCCTTTGTACAGTTGTCACGTAAAACTATCCGCAACTTTTTTTTCAGACCATTCTACGACTACGGCGCGGCACGACCGCGCTTAGAAATTAATTACACGGCGATTCGTTAATTTACATACATATGACTCTGTTGCGATGTATATGTAGGGTGTGTTGCGCCGTCGCTGCCGCGACTCAGGCGAACGGTGCACGCGTAAATTATCTACGCAGCGAGCGCGGGGGTGTATGCCGCGCCACCCTCACTTCGCCGCCGTCGCCCACGCCGCCCCCGCGCTCTCCTTGTCGCAATCTTGCGTCCGCGGGGAACGCGCGCACCGACCGCCCACCAAGCCCCCACCAAACCACCCTCTCATGTCTGCCCATTACCGCGCTCCGCCGCACGGACTAACTACTTGCGCAAACCCACCCCAAACCGCCGCCACCGACGCCAACGCCGAACCACCCACACCACTCTGCCGCCGCCGCGCCATACCGCCGCCACCTACCCACCCACAACCACTCGCGTAAAGCCGCCCTCGCGTCCAACACATCCAATATTAACGGCGGCGCATGTGTGGGTGGGTTTCGGCGTGCGTGTTTTGCTTTCCGGTGTGCATATGTGTGTATGTGTGTGTGTCACGTGCGTGTTATTGAGTGTGTGTGTGCATGTATTGCGAACGCGCAACAAACTTGAGCGTCGCGCACTCGAGCATGCAGGCAGGAGGCGCGCGACGCCCAAGAGAGATCTCTCCGCCAGCAGCAGCAGTGCGGCAGCGGCGAACGGCGACGGTCGCGAGTTAGGGTCGCGCCACTAATTAATATTACGGTGGAAGAGCGGCTGCGAGACGACCGGCGACCGGACGCACCAACACACACACACACACACACACACACACACACACACACACACACATACACACACCGACACACAAGCGCGTACACGTCCAACGACCAACCTTCCCCTGCCCGCGTTGCCGCGCCTCTCTCTCCCCAACTCCCCCCTGCAATGTCGGGGCCCCTGCTACCGCCAGCAGCGCGCACCGAACGCGAGCTACCCAAGCGAGATTGATTAAATTTCGTGCGAGCGCGAGCGCGCCACGCGGACCTTGGAAGTGACCATGCGAGAATGCGAAAATATACTCGAATACGCTCTCCTGCCTCTCCCCGGCTGAATTATCGGCGAGCGCCGCAAAAAAAAAACAACAACGAAGGAAAAACCAAACGCATGGATGACCCACGCAGCGGAATCAAGGGGGAGCCCGGGGTGGGAGGAGGAAGGAGGCGAGCGCGGGCTCGACTGACTTTTTTCATATTTCGCTCGCGCGCACTTTATACAACACACTTTGTTTGATGTTGCATGCATAACGCACCACGTGGAAAAACTTCCCCCATGCGCACAGGCATAGTGATTTACTCATTTCAGTCACCCGTGATCCGATTATTGCATAACGCGTGCTTCTATACATTTCCAAACTATCCCACGTGCGCTTGCCCGCACGTTTGTTGGCAACTTTGTTGTCCGCGTGCGCAAATATTTCCACCATGTGGTGCGCGATGCACGATGATCACCTTCCCACAGACACGGAGAGGAAAGTTTCAGAACAAAGTTTACGCTTGGAAAACCACGAAAATAATATTGCCAATCAACTGCATCTCTAACAGTTTTACAGATGTAACATGTAGACCTGTAAACATATAAACCCATAAACGCATAACATAAATTAAATATTATTGAAACAATTAAATAATTAGTATTCCCCCGCAGGTGGTTTTGCTTTTAGATTTTATATTTAAAATATACCAAATACAATCGCATCTCTGCCTCCGTTCCGAGCTGTGGACCAGTTTGCAGCCCGATAACGTTGTCCGTCTTACCGACCACACGCGTTAGCTCGACCTCATACCAACGTATATCGTCACCACCGACATTCGCCCCCATACTCCCCCCCCCCTTCGTGCCCTGAGGTGGGCCGCGTAAACCTACCCCTCATACGCCTCATACAGCACAGCCGCCGTCGAAGTGTCGCACGTTGGGACGATTTCAAAAAATAAAGTCTTAAATCAAGTCAGCAGTTAGGTTTTCGCGTCTTTTATCATATATTTTACCATAGAAATAATAATGCGATCGTAATGAATGATACACTATAAGATAGCTTAACTCTTCTACTTTAATAATCAGTTGTTAGAAATTAAAATTTTAGTTTTTTGTATAGTGTTATTGAGGGTAGACTTTACTCTTTACTGACCATATAAAATCGCAAAATGTATTCATCGGGTTATAGTTCAGCATATTTTCTATTTCATAATCTATTAAATGGTGTATAGGTCATTAAGATCTTACTTGTATACAATACCTTTATTGGGGTGTATATAGGAGCGCGCCACTTACGAAGAGCGATTTTACACGAAGTCGCAACTCGTCTATGAACGATTTATATGCCATTCACTGCGCGCTCCTACATATACCACAAAAAAAGGATCGTGCATAAGCAAGATATTAATAATGTATATACCATTTGATAGATCATGAAATGGGAAATACGCTAATATTATCTTTATGGAGTACATTTAACTCTATCATATTGTCAAAATAGGGTAAATTCTACCTTTGATAACTCTGTATAAAAAAGAAAATTTTAACTTGTAACTACTGATTATTAATGTAGAAGAGTTAAGCAATCTTATGGTGTATCATGCATTTCGATGGTATAATTCTAAATATGGTAAAATTCATGGTAAAGAAATGCGAAATCTATTGTTTTAGCACTAAACAAGCGCAACGTCGATTTTTGCCGGTTTTTTCTTAAAATCGCCCACCTGAACGTGGGCGGTTTTGCGTGCTCCTCTCGTGCATGTGCACGTCGCACGGCGGCATAAAACGCGTGGAAGCACGCCGGGCACGGCGGCGGCTCCAGAATTAGCCGCGTGGCGGCCTCGTCGCCACCACCGCCGCCATCCGCCACCCGACGTGTGCTCGCCTCGCGGCGCGCGTGAACGAACAAAGGATTTTCATCCAACGCCAGCACAAACCCACCCCCTCACGGATCCTCAGCACACCGAGTTTGCTGCTACCAGCAACCATGCTCGGCCAAAATCGATACCAACTTACAAATTTTCGTTAAATTCCACTCTGCCGCGAATTTTTCTCTTTGGACCGCCACCTAATTGAACATCTCAACAACGATATATGAATTTATCAACCAGTTGCATTTCTGACCACACGTGGAAATCCTCGAAACTTATCCACAAGTTTCGCAAAGTTCGCCTTTGATGCCGTAGCGAGCGGCAGAGGCAGTCGACGATTCACTAGGCTATAAAACCCATAAAAGGGAAAACAAACAATAGTGAACTTGGCAGTGACCCAATTAGAAAATTCTTCACGACCTTTTTCCCCTCGACATTTGCCCACTTTTGTGAGCGGCGTGGCGCTCACATTATACGACTACGAGAGGACGTGGTTACGCAACTCTCTTTCTCCATTGCTTGCCGTAGTGTGCGGTGGCGGCGGCAACGGCGGCGGCGGCAGTGGCGGTTGGAACGTCTACGTAGACTACTCGCTTGTATAATAAATTCATAATTCAGTCTGCGCCCGGTCTACCACTACGCGCGCATAGCGTTATCTATCTCGCTTCATTCCTGTAAACATCTTTTGGTTCGTACTTTCTTCAGCCTCCCAACATTCCTTCACTCACAGAATATCTACAGACTTCACAATATCAACACCGGTCGCATTTACATCCACACTTGTGAATTGTGACAGGGAAAAGTTTCCAACATTTCATTAAGACATCAATTTCATTATATGCAATTAAAATTAAAATGTGTATTATCTACGAAATTAATCAGTTTAATTGTATTGGACAACCCTGTAGAATTGTTGCTTTTTGTGTGGTTGTTGGTTCTCTAGTGGCTTGTTTGGTTTGCGTTGAAAAGTTGTGCGAATTTTCTGCGTGGCTGCTTGAAGGGTAACAAAACAAGTAGCTTTATTACGTCGTTGCGCTTTATTTTATACTCTTCTATATATAATTTGAACGAGATTTTCACTTTACAACCTGCTGCCTGCCGCACATTATGCTGCCGTTTGTTCCATTTTGCCACGTGTTTCCGCCCCGAACACATATTTTTATTACCCTAATAAGTGACATAACTAGCGTTTACTTTAAATTTTTTTTTTGATTGTGTTTTATCTGACATATATAATAGTTAGGAATTTTCAATAAAATTTGAAAAAAGTGGAATGTGTGCTTTTGACCACACGACTGAAGTAAAACAAAATATATTCTTATTGTTCAATCATTAATCTCATAATCAGTTTCATCAGTAATTACTGTGAGTGATTTTAAGAATGAGCGATGCTTAAAAATAAGATAGTTATGTTTCAGAATGAAGATTAGAATTATATTTGTGACATCATTTGATTTCTGATAATGATTGCAACATCCATAGATCAAACATTTTTACGTTTAAATCTCGAAATTCAATGAAAATTGAGAATATTTATTATCATTACCTTCCGGCACTATGTACAGTCCTTCAGTGTAACTCGTGTTAAAGCCTTTGCTATTCATAATCAACTTCATTGAATGTTCCATCTCAACATTTATAAAATGTCATAGCACAATCTGATATTAAAGGGAAATGATTTCGCATTTCGTTTATTGTTTTGTTCATGGCAATTATTACGAACCATACCGTTTGATAGATCATGAAATAGGGAATCTGCTGATATTATCCTCATTGAGTACAAATATCTCTATCATATCGTCAGAAAAGGGTAAATTCTACCTTTGATAACTCTGTATAAAAAAGAAAATTTTAAGGTCTAAGCACTGCAAATAAAAATTGAGAATACTTATTATCATTGCCTTCTGGCAGTATGTACAGTCCTTTAGTGTAACTCGTGTTAAAGCAACATATAGTAATGGTACAGAAAGCGTCCTTTGATATTCATAATCAACTTCGTTGAATGTTCCGTTAAAGGGAAATGATTTCGCATTTCGTTTATGATTTTGTACATGGCAATTATTACGAACCGTACCTGGCCATAGCGAAATAAATACAGGAGAGGCTACGTAGGACACTATTCGGTGGCAACTACTTTCCAATTTACAATTCTTGACTAAATGATTATCTCCATATATTGTACATTTTTGAGAATAGCTCTCAAAAATCAAAGAAACTAATGACGCTTTAAGCTATCTCAAAAATTAAATCTTTCTAATGTTTTTTCTAAAATTCTTTCAGCTCGTTTGCTGCTTCAATATCCACACTCGTAAACAATCTCTTAACAGAACTACCTCACTCTTCATGCTCTTTTCATGACTTAACCTGCGCTTAACTTGGTATACCTGGTATATAAAGTCTGAGCTGAGAAGTGCTCCACTTATAAATGACTATTGTAACTCCCCTGTCCTGTCACGGTCGCCACAATGTTACGAACCGCATCCTGTCGCAACGTAATATGTACAGGGGAAACATGTTAGATACGATTCGATAGAAACTGAACTAAATACGTTCTATAAGGTAAACATTCCGAAGCCGACTTGAAACATCAAATCACAATAAGGAAACACATAGCTCAGTTACCATGACAAACTATTAGCCGTTTCATCGGTTCGCAACAGCAACAGCAGATGTGCCCTTTGCGCGAGGTTCGCCATCACCACTAGTCCGTAGGCTTACGCGCGACTTACATGTTAAGTGACTTGTAGAATGGGGAACGCAATATTTAAGTATAGCGTGATATTGGGTAAATCATGGGAGTCGATATATAGGGCAAATGGAGCCGTAGCCCCCCTTTCTTGTAATTTTATAATTTAATTTATTGTCAATTTTATCTCAAAGCCTCCAGATACGGCGTAACAAAAATGTATTTTTATTTTTGTTACGCCGTTCACACACGGAAACTTGCCAACAACGGACGAAATGGTTGGTCCATTATCCATTTCACTATAATTTCAGTTGAATAATAGAAATTCATTGAGAAACACAGTAGAGTGAGACAAGAGGGAAGTGCATTGGGTGTTGTGAAGCATAGGTGTGAGCATAGAAATTGTTTTGAATCTTTATTTCTTATTTTTCTTCAAGTAATATTGTATATACTTATAGTCATTCGCTATATTGATTACATAATTGAATTTCGGTTTTGCAAAAGACATTTTCTAAGGCACTTTTGTAAAATCGAAATTGGTTTCAACATTAACGAAATTTCTAAACTAGTATTTTGTAAACAACCAAACTTCTTTTTGAAGTTATAAAAATTGCTAATAGTCTCCTGTTTGCAAGGACCTTAAATTTTCTCTTTTTTTTGTAAAAATTGCCAGTCTTTTAGAGAAAGAAAAAGGAATATTGGAAATACTGCGAGCAATAACATCACGCTGGTCGGTTTTCGGACAATGGAAGTCGGCCGCGCGCGTTTGCGTCCCTTTTTCCTTTATACCTGATTAACCAGATACGCCGAAAACGCGACGCGTTGCCCTCCGCTCCTGCCCCCCCCCTTTACACCGCCGCCCTCTAGGCGCATGAATCATCCGGTAAATATTTTATGCGCACGTCCATTCGGCGGGGACGCGAGACCCGACCCTCACTCGCGCTTGAGCGGGGGGCGGACGGGCGAGCGCTTCGGCAACGTTGGGGGCTGTTCGCGTCGATTCGGGGGGGTGGGAAATGAGAGAGCGCGCGTGGCTATTCCGAAACGCCGATTCCAATTAGCGATCGCTCGCCGTACACTGATTTAGGACTCGGACGGAGGCGCGCACCGCAGCCGCCCTGGACGTTACTTCAATTAGAAACAATGCGCCGGCATCCAGTAGTGGATTACGAGAACGCGTTGCCATCGCCGGTGGGGATGAGGCGGCGGTGGCCGGTGGGTGGATGGGCGGCAGTGTGGTGAGGACGGACTGGTTTCAAAATCGTGGGGGTGGGCAACGGGTGGGCAATCGAAGGTGGGAGGCTGCCGACGGGTCGGCACGGTCTCATTCTGATTGATTATCTATTCGCTGATTGAAATTAATAATCAACAGCGATGAGGTGGGTTTATTATTCACATGTTCGGAAAGAACAACATGCCTATTCAAAACATAGTTGCAGATAGTTTAAACCAATACTCCTGAAAATTCATATTTCTATGAAGTAATCACAAGTAGGATGTGGGAAGAAACGGGAACGTCAACGGAAGGGTCAAAAAGTGATAAGTTATATAATTAATAGGTGTCAACAGTTTGTACTCTACCAATTTAAAATATCTCGCATAATATACTAATTGAAAAATCGATGGCATTAATTAATTGGTAAAATCAAAACAATTCTCACCAAAAAAAAAACACTTATAAGGCTTTTCATTGCGACGAACATAAAAATAAGGCACGGCCAAGCCAGATGACGACGTTGCGTTACCGTCACTCAACGAAGCGGTTTGCCCTCCTTTAAAAAAACCAAATAACCAAACAACTTCAAAAAGAACCAAATAAATCTAGTTTTCTTGTTTCTTTTTTGCTAATGTTTGTTTTACAAAGGAGTATTTAAAGTCCGCTGGTGATTCCTGAATAAATCCCTGAAAAGATTCGTATCACTGAAACTACATTTCAATCTGGATGGGGGAACTTATAAAGTATAAGTTCCATTATGTTGTGTATTATAATTGCTTCGGATGAGATTGGAAGCGAAGCAGTGCGTGTGTTTCGAGTTTAGGCAGCGTTCGTTGTTGTTTTTTCTGTACTCTCGCAGCGAAAAAAAGAACCGGCGGCGGCAACAGCAGCGGGCGAACACGCAGAGCCCGAGCCGTTCTTTGTTTCGAAGGCGCGTGTGCTGCGCTCCGGCACCACCAAAACCTCAACCCACCGACACCCCCGCCTGCCCCGCGCGCGCTCTTGCGCCTCGTCGACGCCGTCGACGACGAAAAGGACGCCGATTTTGCCATCGGTTGCCGGCGGGCGAACCGTTACGCCGTTGTAATCTGCCGCACGCGGGTATTTCGCGTCTCTCGCGTGTGCACGCCGAGCAAGAGCAAAATGCCTGTGTTGTATATAATCGCTGCTGTATTAGTGTACACATATCTGTATACAGATGTGTCTCTGTGCATGGCTGGGTGAGTGTGTAGAGTGTCAGCGCTCTGCGTGCTTTCGGATATGCCGCCTGCTGGCAGGCGCGCGGAGAGAAAAGGTTCGCGCGCTCGTTTCGGCATGTGCTGGTTTGCTGCCGCTGATAGCAGGCGGTTTGCCGATGGGGTGGGAGACGCGAACGCAAGGGGGCAGCGCGCGCGACGCGACGGTCGGCCGCCGCGGATCGTGTAATACAGCCGAGCAGATGCGCGACGCGGAGGGCCCTTCTCGCGTTTCGGCAGGCGAACTCGCCGCGCTCCCCCTTCGCTCCACTTTCGGCGTCACGCACGCAGCAGCAGCAGCAGCAGGCATTTTGCAGGCGACGTCGGAGATCCCTCGTCGTGGATCTCCTCCACATAGCTGTGGAAGGCTATGTTTATGTGTATATGCAAGTGTGGGTGTATGGGTGTATGCGAAGTTCCCCCTGCACGTTTCTTGCGTTTGCGGTCCCTTCGCGCCGTAACGACGCCAGCGACGCGAGGACGATGAAGGTTCGCGGATCTGCACACACACCCCCACACCATGCCACGACAGCCGCATCAAACCCGACCCACACCATCCGCCACAACCACCCCCCGCTACCGTCTGCAGGGTGGCGACCACCCAACCGCCCCCTATCTTGCGGCATGCGAGCCGTACACGTGACGAGATCGCGCTTAGCTTCGTGCGGTATTCTTCGGCGTGACCCTCCCAAACTACCAAGCTGTGCCGCCACCCACCGAAAAACCACCCCTCGCGTTCTCGCGAGCGACATCGAATAATTTGGCGAGAGATATTTTGCCTCCCTCGACTATACGCCAGTCACATCACGCGGTCTATCTCAAGAATATTTATTACATATTGAGAGTTGCATTATTCTATACTAATTTCTATGCTTCTATCTTTAGAAAGCATGTTACCTTCCACTACTGCCTCTACTTATTAATTGGGGTTTTTATTTGATTATTTATTTGTTTTATATTTGACTACATCTTTCAAAAGCAAATTGACGGCTAAGAAACTCCCCTGTCAAGTTATTTACTTAGTCGGAAAACCCACTACCGTCGTGCAGGTCTGCACGTCATGGAAAGGTTCCAGAAAGTAGGTGGAGGCGAGGAAGGTGGACGCGGAACGGATATCACTGGCATTTCCGGCTAGACCGTCGCGTTCCCCATCGACACTCTACGTGCAGCACTCGCTATTTCTTGCAACGTGGATGTGGTTGTATTTCTGTGCGGCTGAAGAAACGTGTATGTGTGTGTGTATTGAGAGAGATTGGAATGGGTCCATGCGCGACATCTGCTGCACCCACCCACACGCTCCACCAAACTCTCAATATACGATGTGGCGGCCTGTGGCCGGTTTTCGGAGCGTCCCCAAAATTCGAGCGTGTTATGGAAAACACCCTGCGCCATCCCTTGCAAGACGGCCGCGTTCGCCAAATTTAGCGACGCAAACACATACGCCTTCCTTCCCTTCTGCGCTGTGAACTAAATTGGTATGAGGGTGGTCGAGGATGCGTCCATCCATTGTGTCCGACCCCTTTCTCTGCCTTATCTACCTTGCCTGCAGCAGCCTTAGCCCAGCTAACACAAAGAGACATCTCGCGAAGAACAAACGCATTCCTGCTGCTGCTTCTGCCTTGCCTCTGTCTCATCCTCTTTCGTTATTATAATATCGGGCCGCAGCCGCCGCTGCGCGTAAAGGGTGTCTTCTAAAAACCATAATTTACTACGCATCTTGGCGCACACCCACTAATATCCGTGTATACATGGACACAGGCTTAATTAATTTAATTAATTTCAAAATTCCGCAATTTATTTACAATTAAAAGTTTCCCGCGTGAAACTTTCCACTGGTGTGGTGGTGATAGCGATGCGGGAAATTCAACCACCTACTTTTATCTTATTTATCTTGGCGCAGCTAGTTAGTTAGGACCGTTTTTTTGCATTCGACCAGCGAAGCGTAAGCCAGCAGGGGGAAATGTGGAACGTGGATTAGAGCAGCGGCAAAAAAAAATTGCGTAGGTATTTGGGGTTCTGAAGTTCTAAAACCGGCGTGGCGTTCGTACCGGCGAATGCGCGCCTGATTGATTGGAGGGTGGGTTTGGTATGTATTATGGAAGATCGATGGCGCTATATACGGACCGCCGCCGCCCCCCGGAGGGCCGCGTCGCGATTTCGTAGTTTCGCGTTCTCTCTGGCCGCGTCCACGCCAACAGGCCGGTTTGGTCGGTCATGGAGTGGAATGAGGCGGTGGAATCGTGGAGTGTGTATATATGCACCACAGGGTGGGCGTGCGACAGCGGGGGTGGGTGATGGTTTGGGGCGCACATCTCTTCAATGGATGCCTGCCCACCGCTGGTGCTGGCCGGAGCAGGCGATATATATTCACGGGGTTTCCGATATCTACACGCCACATCGCGCAGCGCGCGACCTACGTGCTTGTGTGGGTGTTTCATCCTTCGTAGGTGTGTGCGACGCGAGAGCGGTCAAATGCGGGCGGGTGGCTGACGATGGGTTGGGTGGCGGGTAGCGGCCGGCGTGACCGTCGTAATGGATAGACGGACATGTAGTGGACGTGACGTGTATATCACCACCGCTGGCGCTTCGACCCACCGCACTACGCAGGAGCCTCATTCCAGCTCGCTTCGACTAAAATCCACCCAACCACCTCTCTGCTTACCACCCTCCAACATCCTCCCGGAGCGCGGCAGCCGCTAGCACACACATGAAGCCGTCGTCCGGTCGGTCACCGGTCGTCCAGTAGTAAATGCGGCCACCGCTGCCGTCGACGTCCGATGGCGGATAGTTCAAAGGGATCTTTGCGCACAAACTACCCGTGGTGATGGTCGCGCGGCGGTGGTGGGTGGGTGGGTGAATGTTTTAGTTGGTTGGGGGCAGTTGTTGAACAGACACTGCCAATGCGACAGCGGCGTTTGCGTAGCGTTCGGTGGTCCCCAACAACATCGCCAGCAAGCGGCTAGCTTTTCTGGGCGTTATCTCGCGCTTGCAATTTGACGCTTGTGGACGTTCCTGACATTCTGCGGTGGATGGTAACCTGCAGCAATATACTCTGCATCTCTAGAACCCTCGAACCTGTGCGCTGCAAGCAAACGCGCTACCATTGCCATAAACTATGACAGATAGAGATGAATGTCGTCGTACGCGTACAAGTTGTTATACCCTACTATATTTTAATCAAATTTTGAAGGTTTCCTGTATTCCTTCCGTTTGATACCACTTCTTTCCCGTAAGACGTTTGAACAATCTTGGATGAAATGTACGGGTTAATTTTACGGTGCTAACTAAAAGATGAACTAATTAATATTGCATTGCAAACTGGAACACGCTTCGGGAAGCTTGGTTCACCGGTTTCTTTGTTTGCTTCTCCACTATTGCTACTCTTGCTGCTGCTGCTGTTGGTGTGGCGTTCAATGTTCAATGTTTGGTGTTCAGCGGGTGGCGGTGGCATGGCTCGCGTTTCATTATACAAGCGGCATGCTGACAGTAAAACCGTGTGCGCCACCCCGAGTTAAAATAGTGCCGCAACCCTATTGCGGATTTTCGCGTTTTACGTCCCACCGTTCGGCGGCAGAGGTAGTTGAGGCGGTGGGTGTTTGGGTGGGTTGTGTGTTGGATGGCAGCATGCTGCAGCAACGTTTTAGCGCGAGAAGCGTTTATGCCGTTATTATCCTGGAAGGTTCTAAGTAGGCCTGGCAGGACATCATTCTTCCGGCAATTTCGGCTCTTCCAGCGGCTGCCGCCACCGAGGGCAGCCCCGCGCGAAGGCAGGTCGGGTGGCGGTCGTCAGTGGGCCTCACCAGCGTTGGGGGTATGGTGCGACGGCCGGCCTTGATCAATACCCACCGCCGACCTAAACCGGCTCACCCCATCGTCGGGCCGCCTGAAATGCCCGCCGCGCCGCATCCGCACAACCCACCCCCCTTGGTTCGCGCGGCCAGCGAACGCGGCAGGCGGTGGCGGCAGCGACCTGCCTTCGGCCGGCGGCGGTGGCGGGCGCGCAGGGTTTACGCGCGCGTCTCCTCGCGCTACGTGCTGTACGTGTGGCAACGCGAACCAACCAGCACACGCGCACCCCAGCGTGAAACATCCGGCGTGTATGTATACACGGGGCGTTCGCGTGTGTTGGTTAGCGAACGCCGGCTTTGGGTGGCGGACGCCGACGCGGCAAATGGGATGGGGTAGACCAGCGAAGGACGGCTGGTGTGTGCAAGGGGGCGGTAGTGGTTGTAGGCGGCAGCGGCACGGGGAGACGACGGCGACGTGGACCCGCGCTTTGCTATGCAGCGGGGGCGAATGCGAAAGGGGGCCGGCCAGCCAGCACGACGCCGAAGGGTGTGAGGGGCGCGACCGACAGCAGCAGTGGCAGCAGCCGACGCCGACGGGTGGTCTCTCAACGCGGGGTTGTTGGGTGTAGCGGTGGGCGGTTGTGCGCGACGAGGGGGAGAGACGGCCGCTGCCGCCAACTGCCACTCGCTCACTATCCGCGGCGTGGCTACGGCCGCCGCCTCGGATGATGATGGCCTTCGCGCGGCCGAACGACCCACTCGCGCGTTTCCACTACGTGTGCTCGGGAAATTGCCCGTCCATTCGTTCTCACGAACCTAATATACAGCCGATACCCTTTATACAGGCAACTTAGGGGGAGCACAACGCGAGCGGCAACGGGGGGACGCGAATGTGAACGCGCAGTTCACATCCACACACCCACACACACTGACGTAGCGCAAAAAACATTGCGTTGCCAGGCCAACCAAAATCGACCGAAGCGAAACAATATTTCGGCACCGGCTTTTTCGTATACGTGCGCCGCCTGACGCCTCCGTCTCGTGGCTGCGCTTGATGGTGGTGGTGGCGTCACGACCTGCCGTGCCGTTTTCTTGCGATAATCTATTTCGCACAAGGCCGCGATATTCACGCCTCCGAAAGCAAAAGAGACCAGCGCCTGAACTCGGACGTTTTTTTCGCGTTTCAGGTCCGGTCCGGCCGTGGGCGACCATCCATCAAAGCGAACTCGATTCCTATACGCCGTTGACTGGCGGTGAGACAAACGACGTCCACAAAAAGGTAGGCATCACGCAAGAAGACGAAAAAACAACAGGTTTACATTCCCAATGCGCCAAAAAGACGGGCAAACATCATCATCGCCAACATCGCTAACCTAAAACTGTTTTCACCATGAGCATTGTTATTGTTGCGCACCATTCCTCTCCCTATTCAGTTTACTCACTCTATCCCGGTTGCCATTCCAAGGGTCGACTTGCGAAAGGTCAGTGCCGAAGCCTTTTTAACACGATTAGATAATCTACCAAAGTGAACTCTCACTTTACATTTGAAAGCGAAGCAATCAAAACAAGAAGCGGGAACAAAACAGAAGCGCCGACGAGAGTAAAAGTACTACTACTCGAACATGCACATAAAAACCGTTTTATACACCCTCGTACAATCCCCACAAATCCACAAGTTTCAACAGTTTTCACTACCTATCCCTTTTCTACCCTTTATGACTGAATTTAAAACAATTACACAGAAAAATACGCATCCACAATCTAAAATGCGATAAAGTAATTTGCCAACGAATTCATTTACGCTGAAAACTGCGCCAATTCCAATCGTTTACCACGGCGTTCAAGTGGAAACAACTCGAAGAAGAGCATTACGCTCATTTCGAGCATTGTGGGGGAGGAAAATAGAGAGAAAAAACATAATGCACGACTTTCTCGGTGATATTGTAATGTTTTTGCGTGGTTCAAGTAGCGCACTGCAAACATCAACTGCAAAGTTTTTATTAGTTTAAATTTATGACTGTGAGTCAAGGCTAGAGACCCTGGAGGCGGCTGATGCGACAGTGGGAGATAAAGGGAGGAAAGTCGAGAGCGTCCACAGGACCTGTGGAGCTGCAACCGTCAGATACAATTTTCATTGCTCATTCATCACAATTTTGAAGTGGTAAGTGTATTTTGTATACGGCGAACAAAAACAAACAAATCATCGAAAAAAGAAGTAAAGCGGTGACTTTTATTAAGTTGTGCAAGTTTTCCTCCTCTCCATTTATCCTTAATTTTTTTTATACTTTTCTGTGTGCATCCTAATCGGCACTAAACAATGAAGAACTTGTTAACCATGGTAAACTGAATGTTATAGGCTATATGTTTCATTTTATAATAAATTAAGCTTCGTATCTTACTTTTTAAGTAGTCATTACATTTTTATTTGTACCGATTGCGATTAACTAAAATTATGACTATTTTAAACACGTAAAATCGCTTTTAGACTAGTTTTAGGGGGGAACCTTATTTGATAGGTATGAAAAGTAATTTTTACGATGTTATAGCTCATTAAGTGAATATATTTTTATGTTTAACAAATTTTAAAGGCGCTTCTCTCGCAACCTCGTTTTCCGGATTTGCGTACACCATTAAGAAAATTATACAAAAACCGATTTATATGAATGATGGCACATTTTATAGAGAATTAAATTCTCTAGAATATGCTGTGAGTTTTATGAGGAAATATAAATTTAAATCATTTTTTTGGATTTTTAAATGGATTTTGTATGCGCAAAATACACTTTATTTTAAAACTGTGAAGAAAAATATCAATTTTAACTTTTTTTTCGAAAATATCCGACAACATATTAAACCAAATTATACACATTTTCCAAAAACGTTTTCGGTTTTTCATTTACGATATAATTTAAGAGGAACCAGGTCTCAGCAGTACCACGTAGTGACACCACACCAAATAATGGAGCTAAATTGTGAAAGTTGGAGTCGCCGTATTATACTCAACTTTCATAAATTTTAATATCGCTTCTAAATAACTAAAGGAAGAATGTGTAGTTGGATTTTATAGGAAATTTCACCCTGAAACGATGGATGCATGATTTATATTCCTAGAGCTAAGGGAAATACGAAAAAAATGAAAACTTCAGTCGAGTAATTTTTCTAAAATCGACGATGTGCTTGTTATTATTCTCGACTTCAGCGAACTTTAATATTACCCCTAAGTAATTAATCGAAGTAAATCTTATTGATGATTGTAGCAAATTTACCTCTAAATCGCTTGTTGCAAGATTTGAAAATATAGAAATATAGCAAATGTCAATAAAAGTGTAATCTTTGAGACAAGTCATTTCAACTGATTTTTCTAACGGCGAAAATGTCGCCGTTTTTACGCTCAACTTTCATGAATTATAATATCGTTTCTAAATAACCAAACGAAGAAAGTATTTCTGGAGCTTGTAGTAAATTTCATCCGAAATCGACTAGTGTATGATTTATACTCCTAGTACTAAAGGAAATATGTCGGAAAATGAGAACATTAGGTCGAGTCATTTTTCTAAAATCGACGATGTGGGTGTTATTAGTCTCAACTTCAGCGAACTATAATATTGCCCCCAAGTAAGTAATCAAAGTAAATCTTATTGAAGATTGTAGCAAATTTACTTCTAAATCGTTTGGTGTAAATTTTGAAGATATATAAATTTATCAAATATAAATAAAAATGCAATCTTTAAGACAAGTCCCTTCAACTTATTTTTCTAACAGCGAAAATGTCTCCGCTATTGCACCCAACTTTCACGAACTATAATATCGTTTCTAAACAACTAAACGAAGAAAGTGTTCCTGGAGTTTGTAACAAATTTCTTTCTAAATCGACTGGTGTATGATTTATACTCCTAGAACTGAAGGAAATATGTCCGAAAATGAGAACTTTAGGTCGAGTTAAATGTTATTGAAGATTATAGAAAATTTACTTCGGAATCGATTGGTATGAGTTTTGCAAATATAGGAATATTACAAATATAAATAAAAGTGGAATCTTTGGGACAAGTTATTAGTTCAACTCATTTTTCTGGCTGCGAAAATGTCGCCATTGTTACACTCGACTTTCATGAGTTATAATATCGGTTCCAAGTAATTATACAAAAAAATGGAAGGAGGAATTTGTAGCAAATTTCACCCTGAATCGACTAGTTTAGAATTTATGATTCTAGGATTATGGAAAGTATTGAGATACTCGATAACTTTAAAACTAGTCATTTTTATTTTTCAGAAAACTTAATTTTTCACATAAAATTTCTCAATGATTACACTATCCTTGGGCTTCAATGAATACACTAAAACAAACTACATTTAATAGAATATCAACTACTGTATAAATGGGAATTCTGCGATTAGTATATTGGAAATTATTTTAAAACTATGTTTGAATTTCACATTATAGGTGCTCGCAGCTGAGCAACTCAAAAAATGAGGCGAAATTAAAATGACAAACTTTGACTTTAATTATCGATTCGTGAATTCGTGAAAAATTACACTATGCTTATGAATTATGCATTAAATTATCATTAAAAATTTAAAACGTTTTGAGTTAAAGTACTTTAGTAAAAAAAATCTTGAAAATCGTGTATTTCTCAACCAGGTAAATGAAGTTTATCTGTTAAGCGTCGTAGCCTTACTTTTAAGACGTAATTTTCATTTTTATAGACCCAAATTACGATTAACTATAATTATGAACAATTTAAACCCGTGAGATCACATTTATAGCTACTCTAACGATGTTTTAAATGGCGTAACAGCGATCGTGCGGCGCGCAATAGAGTTAAATAACCAGATCGGCTTTAAATTCGATTACATTTTCATTCATGTTTATTCTTCATTCATTCATATCCGTAGTACGTCGTCCTGCAACATAGAAAATCGTAGTGGGGCGTAAAACACGGCCGGCTCGCGCACACACACACACACACACACATACACACACACTGCGCCAGTAGTAAAAAGATGAAAGGAGTAAAACAAGTCAAAAGTATTACATATACAGCGCACACACTCGAACGGTCGTATATCGAATAATGTCAGTAATAAGTACCGAGGCGCAGCGAAGTTGGCGAAGTTTCGCCAAACTGACTTACTTGACTGGAGCTGGGATGAAGGAAAGAGAAGCCGGAGAATACGTGGCGAAACGTAAATAGTAAACGAATGTGTACGGGTTTCGATGAGTATGTGTTGCGTTTATAGTAAAGCGCGAAGTATGCGCCATTCAGTCGGTTATTGTTCCGTCCGTTACTTTATTACACACCCTTTTGCTTTACGTCGGCGTTGGGCCTTGACGTTTGCGAGTGAACGTCTCTCGGCCGTCGCACAGCCGCCACCGCCGCCGTCGGCTTCGGCTGTGGGGAAGAGGGGGCGGTAGACGTTGGGAAAGGATACGGAAATAAATCCCAACTACCCACTTTCGACGCGTTTGTTTTTCACTTATTTCGTACTTTTACGCCGCTGGTTTATAGATGTATTTACGTCATCGGCGCATAATCGACAGATGAGCTTACTGCTTACAGGATTGTTATCGATAGATCGTTTGACGTTTGATGGGGGAATTTTTCATTCGACCTTGACTTTTCTTCCTTTTTTCACGATTGAATTATTTTAAATTGAATAATTTGAGTAGTTTGAATAATTAATAATTCAACTCTAAGCGTACAATGAATGACAGGAATGTCTTAAATTTTCTTTGTTCTTCTTGACTTAAGAAAGAGACACAGCCTTAGTACGTTCGATGACTGACGAGAAGGTCCTGAATCGAATCCCGGCAGATGTAGAGCGAATGGAGACGTTTATCAATAATACTAATCACCAATATGATGAATGGAGAGTAACTCACTCGAGTATATTTAGTTTCTAGTCATATTATATAAGTATACCAATTTTCAAGCAAATCTGAGGGGTTTAGTATGGTGCCCCTCCTTGTAAGTTTATTGTTTTAGTATTTTTCAAGACAATGTTTTACGATTCACTCGCTGCGCATGCTCAGGCAAAAAAAAAAGATCACACAAAAGGTTAAATTAAAAATTAACAAAAATTTAAAAAAAAATGCCTATCTCTCAAGTTTAAACAATACTCAAATTTAAACAAATGGAAAATTATGATCGGATTGTTAGTTTCTGAGGCATTCGCCGCCGAAATTTGGCTCGTATTCACTAGTTTACTGCCAAGTCATGCGCGCGTATAGAAGTTTCAACTTTAAAAACAATTGAGTAGAGTTAACAACCATAGTAAAAAACAATAAATTCTCCGTAATTTTATTACATTTAAAATGTGTTTGGGTTAGCCTATCTCAAACACACAGTGGTTTAGATTCGGGGTTAGCTCGCCGAGTGGCAGAGTTCATCACTTCTTACAACTTCGTGCTCGTCGCCCTATTGTACGGAACTTTGGATGAGCTTCCGGGATTGAAACGTAAACGCCGTAATTCTTCGCGTCTGTCTCCAAGGAATTTAGCTAACTGCCAACTAACGGATAAATTTCAATCCACTTTTTAAATCGCTTACTTTGGCAAATATCGTCATATTTGTAAGGTGTATTAAATGAAATAATAGAAGATAATAATAGAATACTAGATTTATTACTTTGTCTGTATATTAAGGTGGAGTCGAGTAAGTGCATTCAAATTTTTAGTAAGTTTGCTTTTTAACTCATATATCTTTAATTTGTTTAATAAAATTTTAACCGATATTTAAATCAACGAATATTTGAATGTATTCTTAATTTACGTTGTCAAAAACACCAATATTTGTTCCTGTATATTTTCCTTTTGTTGGGATGTTATTGTTCGCAAAATTTCCAATATTAATTTTTTCTATTTAAAAGACAACGTTTAGAAGCATTTTTTTACAAAATTTGAGACTCAAGGCCTTTGTAACCAAGACAGAATGTCGGTTTTTTACCTTTTCAAAGAAGACAAGTTGTTTATAAAATGCTAATTTAGAAATTTAATTTCTTCTTCTTATCAATAGTATTAGCCTCTAATATGACTAATTACACTGGACAAGCATTGTCAAATCACATTAGCAAGAGCTAATGACCATAGCTGTCGATGCTCGGTAAATCAAACAAAAAAAAATGTTTTCAAAGTAATAGACCACTTCTCAGGTGCTTTTCACATTTTTAGTGAGATTTTTGATTTTAGTCTCAAATTACTTACAAAAATATTATCAGATGATACAACACGCTTAATTGTTTGAGTATTTTGTTATACAGTAGATGTCACAATTTTTCTTAATTGGAAGTAGCTGGACAAATCATCCAATAAGCGAGCGAATTCCGATATTTGGGCATAAACATCTCAAGCTACGCAGGAGTGGATAAGGAAGTATCAGCACAAGTCGAAAAAGGTACTGAGAGTAGCAGGATGCCTAAGAAATACTATATGGAACAATAAGCACGTAAGAAAAGAAGATAAAGTGAACATATATACTACTGCCTTATATATGTTCACTTTATCTTCTTTTCTAGACCTAGACCTATCCTGACGTACTCAGCCGAAACACGTGTAGTTTGTGGGTAGTTGTCGTGTACTCAGAACAGTAGAAATGAAAATACTGAGAAACATAGAGGGCAAAACTCTTCAAGGCCGTATAAAGAATGAAGAC
>JAODAC010083115.1:20385-40738 GCA_027575185.1 Mimaenictus wilsoni | reverse complement strand
TATCGTTGACACTGGATGGAAAAAGTGTGGAGGTTACCATAGTGACACAAGGCCAACCTAGGTAGGTTATGGATGTTTCTTATTATTCATTGTAAATGTCAACCAGAGAAAATATAAGATATAGATACAAATGTTATATCAGTGACCTTGAAATAAAATTGTTTAGTTCAACCTAATTTGTTAGATGGCGCTAGTAAATAATCGGTTTCATTTATTCCTCGTAATTACATAACCTTTTTGCTTTTTAATAATAATAAATATATTTTGATGGCTATCGACCTTTAAGGTCTTTCCGCCGATTTGCTTTGTATATATTGTCAATACTTGATTTAAAATTGACTCTATTCTTAAAGAAGGTCTACATGCTACATGCTGATTGAGTCGATTTGCTTCTTTCCCGAAATGTCTCTGCACCTGTAAGACTGCATATAATTCATTCTTCCAAACGACTGAAACTTGTAAGCTGGACATCCACTCAAAAACAAAATGTATGGCAAACAGCATATTTTCAAAGGATTTTAATACCCTTTGTCGAAGGAACGTTCCAGCATGGGCGAGAAGATTTACATTTGATGATAATACGTTCTAATATAAATATAATATAATTCTATAATATAATTCTAATATAATAATATATTCTAAAGTAAAACTGTGTATTTCAAAAATTGTCTTTAAATTTAGAATACAACTTAAACTCAATGAAATCAAATAGCCGAAAGTGGCTCCACTCCGAATTTGCGGCTTGGATTGAACTAAAATCTGTTGCAAATTTTACTGCAGCACTTATGTTACCATACATATGTATTATCTATGATGTCAACTTCTCAAATTATTCGAATTCAATTTTCTTGAAATTTAAGTAATTTGGTAATGTTTTATTCTCATTCAAAAGAAACCCGTTACAGTGCAGTGACTATATTTTATCATAATGTTACCATGTGATATCATGATAGACTATCAGTTACAATCACGGGAGCTGTTACAAAGGGATATTCCAAATTTGGAACATTTTGCTGAACTTCTGTCTAATACGTGTTTTCTATTTTGACCCTGGAACCACCGTTGGTTGCATATAAATTAGCAAATATAGAAGACAAAAACTTCATGATTTATTATGCAAAATATCTTTACAAAAAAATAATGCACTACGTGCACAAATGCAACAATCCTCCGTTTATGTTATCAAAACATTATCTCTTTCTCAATGCTTTACAAATTATTAAATTTCGCCAGATTATATCCGATTTCCGTCGAGACAAAAAAGAACGATCTGTTTATAGTGTGAATATGCAGAAATGTTTGGGTTACGTCGCCGTAATCGATCCAAAAACCCATTAAAAACCAACATTTACAGAATGTAGTGTGCGTTTCTGATTACAGTAGCAGCTACCGTAATCAAATGTACAAATGTATCATGTTACTTCAGATTAACACTGGCAGATCTCCTGCACAGCGGCACAAATATGTTTAGCCGAAATGCCGTAGCAATCGAGAAGGACCATGGGTGGTCCGGAGCGTGGTAGTTCACGCACGCAGAGCATTTTCACGATGATGTTGCGTTCAAGTTGGACAGCGTTTAGTACGGCCTCGCCGATACCGCCCTCTGGGTAGTGGTCCTCGACGACGACGATGCGACCACCACACTCTCCGGCGTTCTTGATGATTGCCTCTTTGTCGATGGGCTTGATAGTGAAGGGATCCATGACACGGATGTTGATGCCGGCCTTTGATAGCTCGGCAGAGGCGGTGATTGCCTCTTGGAGAGTGATGCCAGCAGCAATTACGAGAACTTGGTCAGAAGATGTTTTGCGGATGACGTTTGCTTTACCAATCTGCAGAAAAAAAGTATATTAAATTAGGATTTTAGTGATGGTAGATGAGAAAAGATACTTACGTGGAAAACATGATCGTTGGCATAAATAACATGAGTAGTGGGCCTGTTGACACGTGTGAAAGTAATTCCCTTGGTGTTAGCAGCCAATTCAATAGCTCTCTCGCAGGAAACAGCATCAGCTGGATAGAAGATGGTACTTCCTGGGATAGTTCTGAACATGGCGATATCTTCCAATCCCATCTGACTGGGACCATCCTCACCGATCGACACACCACAGTGGGAACCAACAAAATTTACATTTGTTTGGGAGATGGCACCCATACGAATCTGAACAAAAATAAATCAATCTTAAACCGGGTTCCTTGATTATCTAGAAGAAATTACTAACCTGATCAAACGCTCTTGTGAAGAAAGTAGCAAAAGTTGAAATAAATGCAACAGTACGATCCCTACAAGTGGCACCAATCGCAACGCCAACCAGATTCTGCTCAGCGATAAAGCACTCGATGTAACGCGCCGGGTCGACGGCCTTCATCTTCTCTGAGAAGGTCGAGTTCTTCATGTCACCATCCAGGGCAATGACACGTGGATTGCTCTGAGCGATCTTGACTAATGCGTTGCCGTACGCCTGTCGTGTGGCAATGGACTCTCCAATTTTGTAATTCGGTGGCGAGGAAAGCTTGATGTTGGTTATGTCCACCACTGGGGCGTCGTCCTTCAGAGGTTTCTGGGGTTTCAGCATGAGAGGACCCTGGTTCTTGATCAAGGACTTGAGGTGTTCCAAAACACGTTCGGTTTCAGCACCTAGAGGTTTTCCATGCCAGTTCTCGAGATCTTCAATCTTGGGATAGTTCTTGCCCTTGAATGTTTTGCAGATGAGTGCCGTTGGTTTGTCTTTAGTGGTGGCTGCGATGTGGAAGGCTTTAACCAACTCGTCAATGTCGTGACCATCGACAACGATGGCATGGAAACCAGCAGCGTCCAAACGTTTACGGTACTTTTCCATGTCATGACCGAGGGCGGTTTCTTGGGATTGGCCAAGACGATTTACGTCGAAGATCAGGCAGAGGTTGTCCAGTTTGTTGTGGCTTGCGAAGTAGATTGACTCCCAGATGGAACCTTCGGCACTTTCACCGTCACCAACAAGGCAGTAGACTCTAAATTTTGGATTAAGAAAAATTACTATAATGTTTTCATTATTTTGAACAGTTACTATTGCTTACTGTTTGTTGCCACATGGCTAACAACACCAATCAATTTCAAAAAATGTGTGAAGCATGGTTACCAACTTTTACAAATCATTGCCTCTTACTGTTATCAAAGGAAACCTTGATTAAGTAAGAAACAAAACGCCTTATTAATCAGTTACCAATTTGTTACGATCAATAATTCTTGCTTATATACAAGAGTACGTACCAAATGCTACCACAAAAATAACTAGATGATCTGAAAGTACTAACCTGTAACTAGCCTTGTCATAGTATTTCCCAACGTAGGCCATACCAGCAGCAACAGCCAATCCTTGACCAAGGGACCCGGTGGCAACATCAACGAAGTTCAAACGTGGTGTCGGGTGGCCTTCAAGGTCAGAGTTCAACTTGCGCAACTTCTGCAGTTCACTGACCGGAAACAGTCCAGCTTCCGCCCATGCAGCGTACAAAATTGGAGCGGCATGCCCCTTGGAAAGGACAAACCGGTCATTGGAGGCATCCTTTGGCGCCGAGACCTTGTAACGCATCGTGTTGAAGAACAACACGGACATAATTTCCGCGATTGAAGAACATGATGTTGGATGTCTGTAAATATAGAAATTCATCGCAAAATTAATACAATGTAAAATGTGTCGGAGGGAAATTTTAACTAAACTAAACAATACCTCCATCTCATGACACCATTAAATTATACTTTCCCATAGAACTCCTAATATTGTAACTGTAAGCAAGATGGAGTCGCTTTTGGGGAGGTAATTGGATGATAGTAGTGTCACTCCCGGGAGTGTGTGTCAATCCGATTCTGCTATATGGCGTGGAGGTGTGGGGGCATGAAACTCAAGAGATAATGGAGAGGGAGCAACAGAGAGCACTAAAGGTGATCTTAGGAGTAGAGACGTTGACACCGACACATGTATTATTGCAGGAGACGGGAAGTACGGAGGACAGGGAAATGGTAGGTGATGGAATTACTGGTCACGGGTAAGGTGGAAGAACACATCCGCCAAGCAAGGATCAGCGACAGTAAATCTTACCCTTCATATAGGATAAACGAATGTGACCGAAAAGAGGATATTAGCACAGGCCAGGTGTGGATCGAACGAGATGGGTGGATAGGAAAGGAATTTGGGAGATGTATGCTTTGTGGCGAGGGACAGGACACGAGGGTTCATTTGACACAGGACTGCAGAAGGGTAGAGAAGGTAAGAGTAACACAGTCTATTTCACGGTCAGTGGAGAAATGGCTGGGTGAAGGAGGGGATGGATGGAGTGGCGGCAAGTAGGTTCATAATGGCAGAGAAGACAAGAATTGCCCCCCCCCCCACTTTGCCCAATAGTACAGTAGGCTTTTGTGATTATCTCAGATGGAATTATTGTTATTGTTTTAATATATTTATTAAGTTTGCCAATGTTAATGTTAATTAATGAGTATATTGTAAGGATATATGTTTAAATAGTGGGAAAAGAATGCTAATAAAGGTATCAATCTATCTATCCTAATATTGGATGCACTGTCAGGTTAGATACAGAAACGTTAAACACAAGGATATGAAACACACTCCCAATCAGAAAAGTTAACACAACCACGTGATATTTAAACCTAACACATTTGAAATTTTACGTATCATTATATTGAAAGTCATAATAATTGCTAAATTAATCAAAATCCATTAAACCACCCAGTTAATAAATAAATCATTTAAAGACAATAACATGATTCTAACGAAAATCAGCATCCTGGCTCACTATTACGCATGCATTCCCAAAAAATCATTTATGTGTAAAAAACTGTAACCTCTAAACTTTTGAAATATTTTTACCGATAACCTATCACTTATATTTTATTCCCTACTCTTACATAATTTAATGACAAAATATTACACTGTTATCAAAGGTTAAAAGATCAAGAAATAATTTCAGTTGATTTTAACTTTTCTCGTTTTCAATAGGTTTAAATATTTGTTACCTATTAATTGAAGTCTGAAAGTCAACGTTAACTATTAGAGGTTATCTAAAAGTCGTATTACCGCATGTGAATATCGCTCTACCGCAAAAAAAATCCGGTGTAAACATAAAATGGAGGCACACAAACGGCTCTAAACCAGATAAGCACGAATAAACACAAGCCTTTATTCATTTTTTATCATTTCGTTGCTATGTAATTTTTAAAATTGCACTTTCACAATCCCAATATGAATTATGATGTTATACCAAAATTTATATAACAAAATATTCCAAGAACACATCGCTGATCATAATATCAATCTAATACAAAAAATTGAGGTCCAGGTCAAAGGTTCTGGTCCCTTCGACGGAAAAGGGGACCGAATTTCAAGTTGAAAAACCGGTTCAAAACCGTCTAACCGCCGGCATTGTCTCGACAGATTTCATAGAATTCAAATAGAGTTTGAAAAAGAAAACGAGAGAAGAATTTGAAAACATGATCTTACAATTAATGAGAAACTCACCCAGATTTCGCCTCGGTCGTTGAGGTAACACTATGAATGCGCAATTTATTGGCGATATCGCACAATTCCTGTTTGTTCACTTGCTGTCCGGTCATGATGGCAAACGTAAAACGTGCTCAAAAAGTTGAAAGTGAGAAAAAAAAGAGTGAAAAGAACCGGAGCACGTTTCAAGAAAGAGGTGCACACGACGACGGTTGGCACGCTTGTGAGGGCAAACAAGCCGGCGCTGCACTTCTTTAAACCTTTCCAGCAGAGGTGACGAACCACAAGGAGACGAGGAGGTCACCGTATCACCCGAGAGGACACACGTATATTGTTACCTTCGGTTACCATCGGTTATATCGGTAACTTCTATTCGACTTATGTACGTTGAGATAATTACTAGAGTTCTACCATCGTACAATGAGTAGAGGTAGGGATAACAGTTATTGTGATTACTAAATGTGTTGTTATAATGAAAATTTGCGGTTTATAATGGTTTCTAGCGGTTTAAGTCTTATTAGCAAAGGTTACCAAATTGTTACGATTCGTTATAAAGGAGAACAAAGTAAAAAAATGCAAACGGTACCTTAATGGTAACTTAATTAATGTTCACGAGGTTTAAAGTAGTTACCACAGGATACCATAATGTTCCTAAACAAAAATACAACATAGGTATCAGATCTTTTTAAAGTTGCAGGGTTGAGATTATTTATTACCCGAAAGTTACCGAATATTACTGTGTTAACAAAGTGGTAGAAAATAAAAAAAGAAATTTCAAAAGAAAACACACAAAACAATTATGTTGAAAATGTGCGATTTGCAATGGTTACCGGAGGTTTAAGTTTTATTAGAAAAGGTTACCAAAATGTTACCACGCGTTATAAAAGGGGAACTAATTAAAAAATGGAAATGGTACCTTAATGGTAACTTCATTAAAGTTCAATATGTTTAAAGTGGTTACCACAGGTTATCATAATGTTCCCAAATAAACATGGGTATCATATTTAAAAAAAGTTGCAACGGTGTTACTACTTGTTACCCGACTCTATTACCAAAAGGTGGCTAAATAAATAATGCAATTTCCAGGTAAAATAATTTATTATTAGGACCATATAACTTTTTAAATCGGTTTTTTTATCTCTAGGGGAGATGGTACCTTTACGAAATTTAAAAGTTGTTTAGAAGTTACTTGATTACTTTAACTTTACCAACCTCAAGTTACTCTTTGTTACCACATGTAACCAAATTTTAAAAAAATGTAGTAAGAAAGAAAATGTTATTACGATGATGGAACAATATTTATGTAAGCGTCTATTTTTTTCTAGGATTGTAGGGAATGGTAACTGAACGTTCACGCTATATAAATTGTCTACCATTTGACGCGATACACGCAACTTCAAAACATACTAATCTGGTAACAAAACAAAATTGATCGTTACACAATGATTAATCGCAATCAAGTACCCTAAATAAACCTAATGGTTGCCAATGGTTTATAAATGTTTACCTAAATGTTCCCAAAATTTACCAAAAGTTACCAAACGATTGTCAAGAGTTCCAAATCGGTTATCACATATGAGAATAAGTTACCAAGTGGTTACGGAATGTTACCAGTGTACTAGCCTAAGTTACCATAAATTATCACATATTACCAAAAAGTTACCAAACCCTAACAAATGTGGTAACACTAAAACAATGTTAATAACCTGCTTAAACACAATTGATTTTTAAATCATATTTGTATGATTTCATAGAAAATGGTAACTTAACATTCACGCGACATGAGTTGCATAAACTTTGATGCGATGCACACGCAATTTCAAGGATATAAATATACGTAAACTCTATGAATACTTTTACTAGCAATAATTTTGTAACTGGGCAAGTGGTAAATGTACAATGGGGCCATGAATGTACTGCAACTTATTGCAAACGCTCGTCACTTACCCAGAATTGGCAGCAGCAGTACTGCTGACTGAATGAATGCGCAGCTTATTGGAGATGTCCTTCAGCTCCTGGACGACCTTCGCTTCCGGTTTGTGATAGGCCATGGTGGATGAATTTCTGGCAAGCTTTTTTTTCAGCGATGGTGGATGGCTCTCACAACACGGCCGACGTTTGGCTGGAGTTGAACTAAACACGAGGCGCGCGCCGGCAACGGTCGTGAGCGCATGTTTTATCTACACACATACAAATATTCCTGCCGGCGCGTCGGTGTAATAGACGCACGGACTTGGAGGATATTATACAAACATTCAACATATAGCGTCTCTCAATGTGTTGGGAACGAAACGTGGGCCTGACATCATGATTGCGTTTATCCGTCGTCGCGATGGAAGATATCGTTGTAAACGTTATAAACCTATAGAAGATAGAGGATAAAGATTTGGGAACTTTCCTTTGCTCCACAGCGTTGAAACTAGATCGTAAATACTTTCTAATCGCTTCCAAAGTTGGCCAGTATTTTTTTAAAACTTTATTCTATTTTTCGTAGAACAATATGTAGAATAAATGCGTAGGTTTTGTTAATTGATGGCAAAATGTTTAGATTTATTTAGGGTAATTGATGGTGATTAATCAATGTTTCCTGTTTTTAATGTTTAACATATTTTCGCGCTTTACATCTTTTGCATGTTAAATAAGTAGCTTTAGCTGAAGTTTTTCGATATTACTTGCACATATACAATATTGATCCTTGTTTCATGGCCATGATTGTGTGTTCAGTTGCATAAAGTCATCGTTCGTTTCAAAAATAAATTCCTTCAGCAACTAATAACATTTTGTAATGTAAGTGGTAGATGATGAATGTTTGCATTGTTTTGATGTATTCTTTGTTGGGTATTAGTAACTTCGGTTGCATAAAGTAGTCCCAAGCTTTTGAAATTGCTTTAGAAACTTTGATGTTCTTCCATTGCCATTGACCCAGCAATCGCTGCAATTTTCAGAATTGTAGCTTTGCCTCTTTTGCATTTTCTAATAAGAGAACAGAATAGGAACTACAAAATGAAAAGGTTTAGAAGGAAGAGGTGTTATTACAAGGCAAATGGCGGAAGAAATTTGTTTGTATTTTCAAAAATATCAAAACAAAGATAAATGGTCCCAATGAAAATAACAGTAAGCAAGTAATAAAGCAATGAAAATACAGTAAACATATTTTTTCTTGAGTATGACTAACTATTTATTGATAATCCATCTACAATTAGTGTACTTCTAATTACCCCTTTCATCAATAATTACGACTGATTAATACAAACAGATATTAGTCTGTCTCTAGGGTGAAGTATCATAACAACCACAAAACTGTAACTAATATTATACGGTCAACAAAAAGATAATTAACGTAATTTGTAAATATTTACACTTTATTTTTCCCTATGAACTCCGATAATAATATTGTCCAATATTCTATTATACTTTTATCAATTTCATCAAAATTGGAAGATATTCGAAGGATCATAGGAATAACATTTTGTTTTATTAAAACGCAATCATTTTAATAACATGTCTATCATGAAATTTTAAGATTGTGTTACTTGTAATTCTGCAGTCACAAAATAGCGACCAACTTTTCTTTATCGTACATATTGTCAAGTAATCTTTACTCAAAATTTTAATAAACACTACATCTTGTCGTTCCTTATCTTCTATTTTTTCATGAACATCGACTTCTGTGGTCATTAGCTCTAGTATTATCAGTTTCAAACCTTATACTTTGTACTCCCCAAATGTTTCTCACTAACATGAAAAATCGTGATAAAATCATCTAAAATGATAAGAATAAAGTTCGATTCCAATCAGTAGTATCAATGTTTTCAGTACCAGTAAGTTAAAGTATGCACTAATCAAATTGAAACCAACATAATGATTACGGAATGAAAGTAATAGTCATTGTCACAATCTGCGTAAAAGGTTTGAAAGGCGACAATTATATGTCCTTCGTTGAAAAATCGAACATCGATCGATCGACAATTGCAACGATTAATTGATGAATAATACATCTTTATCAGTAGCTAATTAAAACCCAGTCACTAATGTAATTAACAATTTGTTCAGGCCAACGAATGATTTATAATATCCTTTATTTGATTATATTAACATTCATTATTATCATTGTCACTTGTTACATTTGATGCAGGTCAAGCAACGAGGGCCTAAAAATTTGGTACATTTCTTTGTGTATGTGTGTGGTTTGTTTGTTTCTTGAGTTCTCATAGCTTCAGGGTAACTAAACAAAAATTAGTGGTAATACTAATATAGGCAAAGAATCACAATCCTAGAGATGGTACGATTATGTGGTTTTTATCTTCTTTCTTCAGATGTTTGTTTTCTCCATTTGTGGGTTTTATACTGAGTTAATGGAGATCTAGTTAGACTTTTCGAAATATTCCTTGCTGCCACTAACATCAGGCTTCATGGTCTTCTGGCCGGGTTTCCAACCGGCCGGGCAGACCTCACCGTGTTCGTCGGTGAATTGGAAGGCCTGGACGAGACGCAGGGTCTCATCGACGGAGCGACCAACTGGCAGATCATTGATGGTGACCTGGCGAAGAATGCCCTTGGGATCGATGATGAAAAGACCACGGAAAGCGATTCCGGACTGTTCATCCAAAACGCCATAGTCTCGGGCAATCTGCAGGGATTTGTCTGCTAGAAGAGGGATGCCCATCTCGCCAAGACCGCCCTGCTTGCGTGGTGTGTTTACCCAAGCAAGATGACTGAAGTGGCTGTCGGTGGAGCAGGCAATCACGTGGACTTTGATATCTTTGAACTCCTGGACGCGGTCGGAAAAGGCGATGATTTCGGTTGGGCACACAAACGTACTAATGAAATCAAATGTAAAGAATTGTTAGTTTTCAACAAGGGAAACATTTACATATCATTTTTATATAATATCCATTTATCCATCATTTTATGTTTATTTATATCCTCAAACAGGCTAGGAAATAAGAAAAAAAAAGGGAAATCGAAGTTGTACATCCAGATGGAAGAAAAAGCCAAGGAGAAACTCCAATAGAAACAAAGTAGAATGATAAGCAAACGTGAATTGCAGAAACGACGAAGAAGATACAAGATATTTGAAGGAATATTTGAAGAATTAAAAGTATCCAAGGAATTAATATGAAAACAACAGAACGGTGATATAACTGCAAAGACGAAGAAGCGAATATGGAACATAAAGGAAACGAAAAGATAAAAAAATTATATAAGAGAAGGAATAGCAGCCACGATCAACATACAGAGGAAAAAAAGAGGAACTACGAGGGTATTACCAAAACAAAAAACAAGAAAAAATCTGTAGAGCTCAGAAATACGGTATGATAAAAGTTAAATAAAGTAGAAAGGAAGAAAATATAACATCTTAGAAAAATGAAGTAAAACGAGGAAAACGCAAGAAAAATAAGGTAGTGAAACAAATACCGAAACATTCAATTATAAAGGTAACAATAAAAGAACTGTCGAAAACGACGAATGAAATACAGTCCAAAACGAAGAATGAAATACAGCCCTACCTTTCTTAGAAATATTGAAACCGAAAAAAATGTGCGGAATTTCAGAAAAGTAAGAGGGAAAAACAGTAGAAACGAAAAAAATCTGTTGGAATTCCTTGGTTTCCAACTAAGAAACTTGAATTATAGAAAAAATATTAGAGGAAACAAAATACGATGAGAAAAAAAAAACAATAACGAAAAACTATAATAGAATCGTTTCTATTGTAGAAAGCAGCAAAAAGAAAAATAATGGGCATTCTATTTAATATAAATGAGTATAAGTAGATTAGTATAGTGTAGCTGGTCTATGTTCTTAAATAACTAACTAAAATTGTAACCAAGGGAATCATTTACCAATTCCCAAGCAGTTATGCTTATAATTAATAAAAGAATTTCCCGTTTCGATCAATCACCGACCTTAGCAACGCATAATTGATTGTATCCAGAAAGAACTATGCAGCATAATGAACTGCAACTCTTTGGGAACAATCATGATTACCAGTTCCAATACCTAAAATACGTTATAGGTTGCCCAAATAATCCAAAACATATTACAGAAGAATCTTACAAAAGAGAACTAACTAAACCCAAGATAATACATTATTTCTAATTACCCTAGTACCTCGAAAACCGTTAACTAACAAGAAACTTCTACGAAGATAATCGGAATTAAATGTATGAATATACCCAAGTAACGAAAGTTTAAGGCGACACTATCAAAGGTATAATACATTTACGAATGCAAACAAATTACGCACATACTTAGTAGCTAAATATAATAAAATAAGGTAACTTACAAGTCCAGAGGGTAGAAGAAGAAGACAACATACTGTCCCCTGTAATCAGAGAGTTTGATTTCCTTGAACTGACCGTCGACAACAGCAGTGCCGCTGAATTCAGGCGCGGGTTTCTGCAATTCTGGGACCGGCATTCTGAAACAAGATCCCAACAACCACGTGTCAGTAATGGCTGAACACTTGAACACACGCTGAACGCAGCCACTTACTTGCGTCTTCACTGGAGTGGTTCTAAAGCGACGATTTGATGTGCACAACGTTCACAGCTAGTGGCTGATGGAAGAGTGACGAATTTCGTGCCGGCAAGCCACGGATTTTTACAATTGCCGGTGCCAAGTGCGCGTCGCGCCGTGCGCACCAATTGCTACTATTCCTTTCTAGAGCATTCCGCCGGCAATCACTTGCTCTCTAGGTGCGCAGAATCTGTGCGTGGCTAAACCGATTGCGAAAACCTTGAAATTCTATTCTCCTCATTGGCCCATCACGAATTCAATTTTAGGCTGGTCGTGCGTATACTCGTATAGAGCCTGAATGCCGGTGTTTTTTTAAAGAAATATTCGTAGTCAAACTCGAGATTATCAGTTTAGAACTTACATTTCATTGTGAATGAATATCAATTAATTAGCATACATTTACTACGGTGTGCTGCTTCATTATGTACGATTATGTTTCTCTACGATTATGACTGTAAAAAACCTTCTAGATCCTTCGATAACTTTCAACTTAAAGTTATCCATAAGTCTGTTTTTATTGCAATGAATGCTTGATTTTGCTACACGTAGATAAATAGTGAATGTACCTGTAATTATTCATTGTTATATGTAGCCATTCCAATGATTATTTAGTCATTACTGCATATTTTATGTTGATAACGAAATGGGAATACTTAGGTGGCTCAGTAAGTCAATATATTATTAAAATGTTGATTTTGAGCAGAATTTTAAATATAAAAACTAAACTAAATCAGTTTTGCCGACAATTAGAAAAAGTCAGGAGAATAAATACAAGAAAATCTAGAGGACAAAAAATAAGGATAAAGGAATAAAAAACGGTAACGCTGGAAATGTCTTACTTTGTCGTTTTTCTTGATTTCAGAAGTACCCAACATCAAATATAGCCTTCCTCTGCCCTACCATAGTACAATTTTTACAGTATAATTTTTTTTTCCATGTCATCCTACAATGCAATATATAACAGAACATAGTCGCAGGATTAAAAACCTTATTCTTGTATACCATAATTAAATGGAAGTACTCGCAATTCGACGATGGTTTTATGAGGCTATAAAAACATCCATTCATGTTTTTGTGGATAAAATTATGTAGTCAAGACAGTTCTGGTTCATTTTCATTTGAAGCCAAATAAATACAATGTAAACAAATTAACACTATCCTTTGTTTTGATTATTTACACATTTCTCACGCAAAATTAACCTTGATAATGTATTTCATAATTCGGGCTGCTATTCATAAATAATTCTCTTTTTCTCGTTCTCTTTGGGAAGTGAAAACAAAATAATTATTTAGCAAAAAATCAGAAAATTTCTACTCATTTGCAATGTTTTGCGTATTATTGTTCAATAAAATACAATATTTCATCATGCTGTAATTAAGTCATCTTAATAAAAACATTAAGATTGTTTATAAGTCAGAAAATGTTTTACTATTTGTATAATACTCACAAATAACGAAAAAAAAGAACTAATTTGGTCAAGGAAAATGACCTGATATGCGTAAAATTAAACATTATAAAATCTATGAAAATTACCAATTATCTACGTGCGTGATAACGCTATCAAATTATCGTTAATAGCCAGTTCTATCAAGGCGTCACGTTGTTCTACGTGCTTGATTATGTGTTCCTAAGTTTAAAAGCTGAAAGAATTAGATGTTTCATGTCTTTTTTTATATTTATACCATTGTAAAGTTGTAAAATTTAATTAATTTACTGCACTTTAAAGTTTTATAGAGCAAAGAACATTGCCTCTAATTTTACTCGTTTTAGGTAGATTGCAAAATTTAGTATACACTCAGAACGCTAAATCATCCTCGAACGAAACGTTGTGAAATGCAATCTGCATTCTTGTGGTTAGCTCAAAAATTTCAACGTTAGAGAAGTAGTCATCGTTCAGGCTGAGTTTTGCACTGGGAAAGATTGAAAGATTGAAAGTCACATGCTGCCTATGGCGCAATACATAATTACTACTTAGGTTTAATTCGATTTTCTGCGCTTAACTAATCGCGGGTATATAATTCCCGAGGCAATTTGTACATGATATTATTGATGATATATTAGTGGCATTCACGTTGTACACCTATACGAATATTATTATGAATAAATCAGAATTTATGTTTTTTCTTTGTAAATCGTTGAAAAACCTAACATTCTCTTTAGTTATATAGTTATAGGCATTGATATAAAGAATTGTGTTGGTTATCATACAGTTTTTGTCATTTATTCTGTTTCTTAATAGATTTTTGGGAAATAATTTTAAAATTGACGATTTTTATTTTGCTTAAATTAATATAGACCGATCATGCTATGTGAATACTATATGCGTCCTTTACTCACTCATGATAGTCTCGATTTGAATATTATTGCTCTATCACTTTCCGTTTTAAATACAATTAATCCGAACGGTCGATTTAATTTTGAATAAATCATGCTATCTATACTTGTAGAGAATTTAAGGCTGCTTATCTATAGAAAAATGACAATGCATAATATAATATTGTTGATGTAAGTCGAAGCTAATCAAACTTCCTCAACTTACCAACAGTTATACGAGCAGTTAATTCAATATAAACATTATAAACTATGCAAATTCTTATCAGTCGTTGAGGTTAATATTTCATAACATGCAAAATAAAGAAAAATCTAGAAGAAACAAATAATAATGAATAAAGAGGCCAAGATCAAGGCTAGACATGTCTTATTTTATCGTTTTTCTTGTTGATTTCATCAAATACATAAGATCAAATATAGCACTCCTCTACCCACCCACAGTGCAATATTTACAGTACAAATTTTATTAAATATCATCGTACAAAGCAATATAAAACAGTACAAAGTACATTTTCCTAGTTGATAGTCGCAGGTTTTACACCTACGCCGGAAAATGTATAAAACACTTCTTTGTGTACCCTAACTAATTGGAAGTACTCGGTAATCGACGCCGGTGTTTTGAGACGATAAAACCTCTATCGCTGGATTTGTGGAAAAAATTGTTTAGTCATGGCACTTCTGGTTCATTTTCCTTTGAAGCCAAATAAATACAATGTATAGAAATTAACGCTAACCTATGTTTCATTTTTTACATATTTCACAAATCGCAAAATTATACTTGATAAAACATTTCATAATTCATACTTATATACATAATTAAATAATTCTCTTTTTCTCGTTCTCTACAGGAAGCGATAACAAAATAATATGCTTATTACTAAAAAGACATGGAAAATGAAATCATTACGATTAGAAATTAATTGAAATATGAAGCATAATGACGGTAATTAGCATATGAGATGTTAATTATTATGGTTGTTTATGGCTATTTTATATGTTTTTTTTTTCCACTTGCGATTGTTGTCGATAGTATTACAAATGACATCAATTATTTTTTGTTGGATCACAAACAATATGATAGCCGTAGAAGCTGAAAGAATTCAATTTGCAACGCTGCAAAAATTTCCCTATAAGACTAGCAAATACCTGAATTTGCAAATTTACAATTTCGCAGTTACCATTCGTTGCTCCTGCGGCTGTGTGGCCGAATAGTAATTGGGGAATGTGTTTTGGAAACATCGATATCAATCACAGTAAATGAATAAATGCAGAATTACAGCTAAAAACCAAGCCCGTGGCGCTGGTGGGACACAATTTCGCACGATTTAAGTAAACGATTGCTTTGTAAGCTATAAAGTAAAAAAAAGAAAACGTTCCATTGTCCAGTAACGTTTCGGAATTTGATGTTTTGATGAGTTTGGTCGTGGGTTACTGCTCGGGGACGCTGTCCATGTTTGGCACGTAGTCCAAAGACATCAGGCACGCGAAGACCGTCATCACCATTTTGGGTTTCACCTCGGTGATGTCCTCGGGAAGGGCGTAGACTCTGGCGCCGGTTTTACGTGCCATACTGATGGCATATTTTGCATTTGCCAGATTATCCTATAAAATAATTCATATTTTAAGTTTGTTTTCCATGAGAGTAATCAAATTAATGGCTATGTCGGTTTATTAAGCTTAACCTAATAAGATTATCTTATTAAACTTAAGCTAATAAGGTCAACATAAAAAGTATTACTTTTTAGTAATTGTAAATGAATACAAGATAAAAAAGTGATGTCTTTCATTTTCTGGAAGCCACGTAACGATGGGTTACTTGATTTTGGGAATCAACATAGTTACATATTGGTACCACACAAGGGATTCTACCAAAATCTAATTTGCTGCTCAACCTTTAGAATAGTATGAAGAATGCAGGACATGTATGTTGTGTAATTACGGACACCGCTTGATTATAAAAATAGCAATTAGTAGCTTTTTTCCCGCAAAACCCAAATAGTGATATAAAAATGAGAAATCACATAAAATGCATAAAACAATTTTACCTCAACTGAGTCGGTCCTCTTAACCAAATCATAATTAATGGCACCTGGTTTAATGGCGTCGATCAAATCAATAATAACAATGGCATTGGCAATTGACGAATCCTGGAAGCCCTTCAAAGAACTCTTCTTGCCTGCCTCCTGCAACCGCTTATTGCACCACTGAACAATCTCCTTCTCAACAATGGGTGAACCACTCTGTGCCAATTGTGTCAGCATCGACAGGGTATAGGCTCGCATCAACTGCCAGATCAACGCCAGCGTTAACGTGACATTACCATCATTGATATCCTGCCCAGCGATTCCGACCAGCGAGAATTTGATCTGCTTATCCTTGCCCAACTCAATGGCATAGTTGCAATTCTCCAGCTTCTCCATAAACTTGCCCAGCTTGGAGAACTTGTTGTGTACGCGATTCCAGTCAACAACGCCCGGTTTAATAATGTCGTAAAGCTGGAAGACGACCAGACCATCGGCGAGATCACTGTATAGCCAGTTGACGTGTGGTGAAACGCCCATGGAGTTGATCCAGTTTCGATAAGCTGTAGGAAGACGAAACAAGGAACAATTAAATCACGATTTCGCGATTTACACCAGTGTGAACCGGATGTGAATGGAATGTGAGTGTGTGGGAAGGACCTACTTTTTTCCTCTCGCGTTTCTTCGACAGTCTCGTAGTGTTCACCGGTGCCGTTCGTCTGCTCAAGACCCGGATGTTTGTTGAAAAGGTTGGCGACGAAAGCGACGTTCAACTTATACACGCCGTTGACGACGTCTTGTGGTGTGACGAATGCACGACATTGTAATTTTGCGGCTTGTTGAAGCATCATTTCAGCTCTTGATTGCATATCACGTTCCTAGAAAACAACTTCAATTTAACGTCTATCTAAATATTTTTCACCTCTAGTGAATTGTTCGCAACCTCCAAGTCCTATTATTGCTTAACTTATCAAACTATGCATCAACCATTCATAATCTCAGACTTTAGTTGGAGAGGTTGTTAATTCACAATATCGTCTAATTAAACGCTCATAACTTACAAACAACGCTTCAGTATGAACATCAGCATCTGCAGGAGCGATTTGTTTCAGCAGAAGAGTATAGATCTCCGAATCAGTAATATCATTCGTAAAGTTGTGAATCCTCCTGTTGGTACCAGACCTCTCCAAGTGGTAATTCACCCATCTGAGGAGAATTTGCTCCGGGGAGAGTTTGAACAAGTCCTCGATCTTCTCATCCTCGTTAAGGAGTGCCGTTAAGCCAGGGCAATGTTCCAGAGTGATTTGGTTAAACAGCCCAATACGTATAATCTGCCACAGAAGACCGAGGACTAAATGGGGTGTTCCCTTCTCCAGATTGTGGGCATCTATGTTGACGACGTTGCAACCGATTGCCTGAGCCGAAGATAGAGCTAAAGTCAAGTTCTCCAATTTCGTATACAACTTTAGGTTCTTTTTATTGATTGTCCTCTCGTCGATTGTGTCCGGACAAGAGTGATTGATAACTTTACTGGAATTTAAAAACAGTGTTTATGATACATCTCATAATTTCTTAATCTTCTAAATTTGGTACCAAACTAGGTACCATGGTACCCAGAGGATTTTAAATAATGACTGATCAAGATGACACTGATTGAAATGGCACCCTTTAAACTTACCATAATAAGATACCATCCTTGACCTTCTCATAGAGTTGCTTGCCCTCAGGGTCGATGGGCAAAAGGTGCTCAAGGTCCTTGTCATGCTTGAGATTGGAGTTGATCCAGTCGGAAAAGGCGAGCTGCTCCTCGACACGGACCGAATGCATAGTGCCTTCGTTGCTAGCATGTGACGTACCACGCACTGTCACCAGGTTCTCCTTGCGCGTCGTCATCTGCTTGAAGGTACTGGCAACCTCATTAGCTTTCAGGTCGCTGCATAATCGCTCAAACTCTTCATAGGAGAGCTTGCCGGCGATGTCTGTACGCTTCTTATTCTTGAATTCCTCTTCCATCTCGCGCACCTTGTACGCCGGAAGCTTAAAGCCACACACATCTAGGGCTTCACGGAGTTCTTTGATATCGATGTAGCCGTCATTATTCTTATCAATCTATAACAGAATGTTTAAAACTTTCTTTAGTTCCTTCGAAAAAATATAAACAATATTTGAGAAGAAGGTAGATGTCGTTTCTAGAGCTATGGTACCAAACTTAAAGCCATGGTACCTTGAATGTAACTTAGTAATTGAAATTATCAAATTTTATGGCGCAATTGAAAGTTTCTGTTGTAATAACTTAAATTTTCCAAGAAATTAAGGATTAAAAATACAGTTTCCAAAGCTTATATTATATACTAATGACTACGTTATTTTAATCACGCCTACTTAACTTCAGTCATAAGTCATGGAACAGTCAGAGGATGTAGTACTTTGTTTATCTTTACATCCGTTCAGTAAAATACAATTTTAACCGCAAAATGCTACGCCCTAAAATTTTGAAAAAGTGTTCTAGGTGAAATTATTATGAGCAATTCCTTATCAGTTTCAATGGCTTTATCTTGACAAATATTAGTAAATCTTTTAGATATTGATAACATGCCGGGTCGGTATTTACTATATGTTTGATATATGTTTTAGGTTCGATTTAGGTTCAAAGTATTATCGTTGCTAAAAGTTGACGTTACTTTATCCTCAATTTACAGTGCTAAACCTACAAATCAAAACTCCCACTAACGAAAATCTGATTTTAATTCATAAATCAACTTTCCACAATGTCGGTTTAACTTTATTATATGTTAACAAATAAATATACATAACATAACGTTTCTTAGGTTATAGAGCAGTGAGGGAGCGCATGTGACCAGATTGATCTATTGTTCTGGCCCAACGGGCTAAAATGAAAGAAGCTCTAGGTTATTTATGAACCTTGAATCTTACAACATCCTTAGGCAGTAACCCGCCCACTTCCTCGGTTTGCCTTGCCAAGGAGGTTGTTTCTCAACCCTTTCTCTGACTTGCACGAGCAGATTATGTGCTGGAAGCCCCTGCGCCCTCCTGATATAACCTGCACAGTTCACTGGACTCCTTTCCCATTTTTCTAAGATGGTACCTTTGGACACAAGTCCTGCAATGAGTTCACTGAATATTTTTAACTCGTCCGAATACCTTTTGGTTATTATGAGGTTTTAGTAGAGGCTTTGTATGCCTCATACTGGGAGTGTTTTCCTCGTGTTTTTGTTTTAACTTTTCTTTCCATAGATGAGTTGCCCACTTATACCCAACAATGTGATAACTCCTCTTAGTTAGAGATAAGGACATTTTATGATAAATGTACGTACATTTCAATCATATAATTTGGGGTATTTGGTGAGAAGGAAGTAAATTTGGAGGAATGTTCTTGAATAAGCAGACTGAACACAATCAAAACATTAATATTTCCTCGTAAATATTTTTTGAAGATTAAAAGCAACATATTAATATTTGTAGGTTAAACAAAGTCATATTAACATGTTAATGATCAAGTATAGACTAAACGAAACCATTTAATTAATCCGTTTAATCAGATTAATTAAAACGTTTATTTATTGTAAATAAATGCTATTAGTGACATTTTCCTATTTTATATGTCATTTCTTGTTTTCAGGTATGCGATAAGCAGTGAAATATTCCTTATTAGGTTTTATATTATTAATATTTACAAATTGCAACGTGTACCACTTGAGTTACATGAAGTTAGTAACCAAAAGCAACTTTTTAAGCCGTCTATGACTCACTCTTATAGACGAGTACTTTTATTCGGAAATACTTACTTTTTCCTTGTGAACAACAGTATTTCCTAAAAGTTATCTCCCTAACACGTTTCACACGATCATATAATTTGGGGTATTTGGTGAGAAGGAAACAAATTTGGAAGAATGTTCTTGAATAAGCAGACTGAACACAATCAAAACATTAATATTTCCTCGTAAATATTTTTTGAAGATTAAAAG
>JAODAC010083115.1:0-20285 GCA_027575185.1 Mimaenictus wilsoni | reverse complement strand
TACTTTTATTCGGAAATACTTACTTTTTCCTTGTGAACAACAGTATTTCCTAAAAGTTATCTCCCTAACACGTTTCAGCATTGATTTTTATATTTTCACTTCTAAAGGTAGATTACTGTAGAAAAAGTTTAGGAACCTCTGATCTGAAGTTATTTAATTAACGAAACTAGGAAAACTTACAAAAGCATAAGGTTTCTCCTCCTTAAGGTCACTCAAAAAGTCCGCAGCGTGATCATGCGATACTTCATCCCTAATCAAATCCATTATCGATCAATAACCACAATCAAAAATCCCTACACAACCGTTGATCTTGACGAACAACAGCGATACTGTACGGCTTGATATCATGAATGTAGTCAGAACGAGGCAAGCATATTTTATCTCCTTGGGTTTTATCACAACATTTTCAGATTATAATTTTTGTTTGAGTGGTGTGAATCGATCGAGCATGAAATATAACCGCGGCGATATGAGAAATGACCATATTGTTTCATATAATTTATCCACTTCACTGAGCAAAGAAAAAAATGCTAATTCCGTAAATATCATTAATAAAGATGTATTTCGTAGTATTTATTATTTGATAAGATTCATATTTTTAATTTATGGCATTTATGGCATGAATTGAGTCATTTGTTTCTCGTTTAAGATTTAAGTAAGATAATGTTTTAGACAATTTTAATCGTTGCAAAATTTGGAATATACAATTTCGTTGGTTTGAGGATTTAGCGAAGTTATATATAGGCATAATTTACATAATACACATTAAAAAAGCTGATATTCATGTTTTACTTGCATTAAGATTACTTAACTTTTTTTATTGAGAGTATGAACGTAAGTATTGTTTGACAGGGATTAAGGCACCAAAGATTTATTGAGGATAAAATTTAGAGCCTTGACTTTAGACTCATTTTTTATATATCTAATCCATTCTTATTCCCATTGTAGAATTATTGTCATTAATAATCAATATGAATTAAAATGCCAAAAATGTGATAGAATATCTACATATCATATCTACACATTTATATGGATAAATATTTACCATGAAAATACAACTTAATCTCAATCATGTGCCAACCTGGGCAGCATAGTTTCTTAACGTGGAACAAAAATAAAAACAATAAATAAAAATATTAAAAAAAAAACATGTATTCCAGGCTGAAGGCGGGAGAAAAGGTCGATGTCTAGGTTTCCGGACCAAACACAGTATTGTTATTCTCAATTATCTGGAAGGAATCGGCTTGAGTAACTAGAGGAAAAAGAGAAAATAATCATATGAAGTTGTTTATAAGCATTGATAGAAAATGGCCCAACTTGATGCAAGTTCAGTCGATTATAATTACATTGCAAAGAATCTAGTCATATAAGATAGGATCAAATACTTATTAAAATATACTTGTTAAATGTAATTGCAGTGAAGCATTTTGGACTGATGAGTTTGCGAGATTTCGAGTTGCTTTTAATGGCGAGTTTCAAACGCGACAATTTTAAGTTCATATATCGAGTTTCAAACTCCATAGCACTCTCTATTAGGCATGTCAAGGATACCCGATAATTCCGGGTTACTCGGTTTTCCGCCTTGTCAGTTCCGGGTTAAACCGGGCTTTTAGTTGGAAGGGTTTAACTCGGATTTTCGTAAAAGTTTCGGTTTATATACCAGAATCAGCTGATCTTGAAAGTATCGGGTGGCGATACCAGCATCGACGCGGTTGCGTCCCACTACTAGATGATATTAACAATTCTGTTTCTTGAACCGGAATCGACGCGAATGCGCCCTACTATTGCTTGGTTCTGAAGGTTGTGTTTTCAAACCAGAAATCGACACGAGTGTGCCCCACTACTAGATGATATTAAAAGTTATGTTTCTTGAACCGGAATCGACGCGAGTGCGCCCCACTATTGCTTGGTTCTGAAGGTTCTGTTTTCAAAATCGAAATCAACGCGAGTGCATGAGAGCTGGTTGATACTTGACACTAAAACAACAGCGATTAATTGCTCCGGCTATTGCGGTCCATAGGCACGTTTCAGCTCGTGTTGTATCATGTTTATCTGTAGTACTAGCGAACGAAGCCTCCAATCTTTCCTCACATTGACCAGTGATTGTATTTCATGCATATTTGGAAAAAGGAGAATGGTCATTCTCTTTGAGAATACTGGTAATTGAATTTATCTTTTTCCAAATTTTTGTTTTTATTTATATACATTCTTTTAATAGCTAATGGAAATAAAATAACTTTCATGCGTATAGTCTTTTTATATTACACTAGGTGGCGCTGTAAACGTGCTTTTGTCCAGATTTTAAACCCGGGCTTTCACAGACAAAACCGTAACAGAATACACCCGCAGATTGACAAAACCCGGCGAATCGGGTTTCCCTATTTTTGTGACAAGCCTACTCTCTATGTTTCATTGCTTGTGCCTACATAGGAATTAATCTCATTTATACACTCCCGGTTCAAATAATAGTATATTATAGAACGAGCATGGAATACCTCTTTCCTCACGAGTATGATAAATTGCAAAAGCCGATGGCGTGGTTTTCCTGCAAATAATATGCATATTCAATGAGTTATGATTAATTGCCCAAGATCAAGGAATTAGTTTTTCATTTATGAAATGATGTTAATTTCGCTTTGGCTTTGCTAGGTTATCTAACCTATTTTATCAAATATTCTGCATCTTACAATATATACTCGAAAAATGGTCAATACCCAATAATATTCAATGACTTTTGACGAATTGAAATGAAATTGTGCCGAATCATAGATAAGAATCATATTAACCGGAATTGACTAATATATTTTATACAAATACTTTAAAATTATATCTGATAGTTTAAAGATAATAAAACTTTAGAGACTTTCTTAAGAAAATTAGAAATTTTTGAACCGGAATATAATTATGGTAACCCTACAATAACAGTATATTGCAGTTATCCATGTAGAAGCGTTCAAGCGTTGTATAATTGTCGCACGTCGCGCCACGGCACACATTTAATAAGACGCACGCAATAACGGCACCGTACTTGAAAGTACAAGTATCTTTATTTGCATAACATTGTTGTGTATGTACACACCAGCGTACATACAAATAGTGACCCAGTAAAAGTAAAACTCTCGACCCTTATGTTGCCAATACACAGAGCACACTATATATAGTGGCGAATTTAACAAATCAGAGGCGGCCCCATTCTATAAAAAACCTCGGGGTCCCTTCAAATTTGTAATGATATTTATTTTTATTTTAAAGAATTTCAGAAAACGATTCAGACGAGTGTGCTTTTGACTACACGACTGAAGTAAAACTAAATATATTCACTAGGCGTCGAAACCTTAAGAAGAGAAAAAATATATATATAAAATAGCCTATATCTCAAATTGAAGACATGCATACATGGAAACAAAAGAAAGGTTTTAGTCGGATTGTTAGTTTCTGTGGTATACACCGCCTAAATTTGACTCGCATTTATTAGTTTACTCCCTAAGTCAAGCGCGCGTATAGACGTTTTACTTCAAAAATTGAAACGAATCTGTTAGGTACTAACACTCCTAAGTGTAGGTACTACTCCCCATCGAGGTGCTTAATAGTAAATCCGTCACTGCATAATTCAACCACACCGTAACTTTTACAAATTCATGCCGATATCTATCGCATCGTACGTGCGTCGCATACGCAGGCATCGAGTTTCACTTTTATTTTTTATCTCCTTCGTACGTTTATGTATATTGCGTAATTTGCAACTGCCTGAATAAATATAGCCTTACATCACTGTTTGCAAATATTAGACAACCAAGTAAGCTTAAAGATTGGTTGCCTATCGTTACTTATTCAGATGATTCTATTTTAAAAATGATTTTTCCGTAATATTCATTTTGAATCAAAATTCTAGACAATTGCAAAAGTTAAAGAATCTAAATGTAGGAGGAAAACATACTTTGAAACTGTGCAAAGGTATTGAGCACACGGAATTTCATAAATTTCCAGAAGAATTCGAAAAACAATAAACAAGACAGTTTCTTTTTTTGTACAGGGCACTTGCCATTTACCGAAACCATTTTGCAATAAAATCGCCGAAAAAACGAAATAATAAGAATCCAGGAGGGTCGCCCATCCCATTTCGACCATATATGATTTACACATATAAAATATTTAGTTAGGCACAATTATTTCATTCCGTTTCCGCGATAGACAGGTTCCGAGTAATTCCAGTTGTTACGAGGTAGTCGCGGTTTTCAACCTTTATTTAGTTCCCGGTGATGCGAGGGGACCTGACTTAACAGGATCTTTTGAAGCGAATTGTAAGTGGATGTGTTATGTACCATGTTCCCCAACGTCTCTGTACAAAGCACACGACCACAAGGTATTTATTAAAATGATAAGAACAAAAAACTTAAGCAATATTCGACAAATTCACAAGAGGATAAATATACGGAGCGCATCATCGGCGTCTTAAGCATAGTGGCGCAGCAAGCACCACTTATCTCAGGCTACTAACTCAAAACACGTCCATTTTCATTACATTAGTTACGTAAACCAACACACCTGGGAAAATTTTCCATTTTAGAGAGTATACTCATATTTAATCTTTTTGCAACACACTTCCTTCGCGAACAAGTAAGCTTAATGTAAGCAATAAGCTAACCTATACATAACCTAACATAATTCCATGAAAGTAATAGGCAACCAAATTAGCTTGCACGTATGGTTGCCTATTATTCAAGATATTACATTTTCAAATTTAGGTACAGATACGTAATACATATATACAGGTCCAAGTGTGCAATACACATGACTAAAAAGCATCCAATCATAACAGTAAGCAGTCAACATAGTGTTTTGACATATTTTTGTACAGATTGATTTTGAAGGTTATATATCTCGCTATTCTAAAGCTATTTCGTAAATTGTTTTGAATTACACGCGCAAGCCTGATCGGCCTAGGACAGACATGCGCAAATCATAAAGAGTCAGTGGGTCTCCCCTTCCATGAGCGACACTCGTGGCAATGCAATTTTGATAGGCAGGCCAGTATATGTGTATATGCTTACGTATATGCTTAGGTAGCTTGTTGTCAAATTATAGGCAACCCAATCACCTTCATATAAATTGATTAACAATAAGACTGGCAATACTTAACAAAGTCATTACAACATTCTGAAGCGATTAATTCACATTAATTAGCCAAAACAATACGAAAATGGAAATTGTACCAATTAAGGGCAATACCAAATAACGCAAAAACAAGAAAACTAACAAATGCGGCATGAAAAACAAATGATTAGATAATTAAAACATTCTCTTCTTCGAACATGAAACCGACTGAACTTTAAACATTTCAACATCCATGAAATCATTTAATTCTTATGAAATTATATCAGATATTTTACAAATAAAGAAATATTTCATGTATTAGTAACTGAAAAACCGAGACGTAGAAATAATGCACGATTTTTAAATATCGTTAAACATTCCATCTCATTTATAATCAAATTTTATTAAATCATTGTTATGAATGCTAGCTTTATGAAGTAACTGTTATACTTTTCTATGAACCATAAACACTAATCACTAATCTAAATATGCATAAATCGTCAAAATAAATCACCGTTGTTGATATATCAAGCCATTAAAAAGTTTAAACCAACTTAACCTAAAAGAACAATTAGCCTCTGCTAATCGCACACATAAAAAACGGCCTACATGCAAGAAACGGTGCTAGTAAGAAAGAAAAAAAATAGCACACACGTAGAAAAGCATGCCGTAAAGGGAAACAATGCGGCTTACGAATCTCACAAAATATGCGAAGCAGTTGTACGAAGTCGATGTAGAATTCAAGGTTAGCGTTTCTACGTTTGCAAACTGCCAGTTAACCGTTTAGTGCGCATTAATTCATAGTCGTCCATTTGCTATTTTTCTATTGCCGACTTGCCAGCGCCGAGGTTGGAAGGCGAAACCTCCACATGGGAATGCCAGAAAATCGTTTGCTACTATCACCAACTGCTACTATCGCCGCTCATTAAACCGCAAGCGGCTATTAAGCATATGTAAACAACGTTTAATATGTGCAGATTGTAGACATGCAATTGTAGGTTATGTAATAGATTTATCGTGAAATTCATACTTTAATTATGTTGATGTTAATGTTGATTCTTTCTCAAAGTATGAACAAGTTTTTAGTTATATCAAAGTTTGGGATAATTATAAATATAGATATAATGAAGGGGGTAGAGCGAGGATAAGATGACAGGAATTATGATCAAAGAGGGGGAGGTATAATTAAAATCGATAGAGTTATGGTCTGTTAGGTTTCCGTTTTTTTTTTTTTTTTTTCAAATTTTGAGATGCTTTAGTCCAATTTTATCATGAAGCAGATTGGGCTAATATTAGAATTTATATATTTCTGGTAAAGGCTATGGTGAACTGAGCTAAACCAAAAGGAAGACGGAGTTATAACTAATCTTAGGACCAAATTTTGATTTTACAAATGTACCAGCCGGAATTATTGACTTTTGGGTAGAGCTAAGAAAAAAGGGAGGAGCTATGAGTAAATGAGTAGACTCATCTAAAACACTTTGAGTTCTAATAAACAGAGTTTAACTATGAAGTACTCAACGAAGTGAAGAGAGCAAAGAAGGAGTTACGAGGAGTTGCAATAAAATATATAAATTTAGGATCGAACCAGACGAAATTTCGATTAATAAACACTCAATTTACAAAACTACATACATATGAAACATGTTTAAACTCAACCTTTTACTGTCCACATAGGCAGGCCTATTTTCCAGGGCGTGAAATCGGTGGTGTAGCCGATTGTAAATACTCTCACCTAATTTTCTTTGACGACTCTGATATTCTACCTCTTTACATCTTCCCTTTCAAGTGCTCCTTCCTCCACAAACAACTGTTCCATCGCAGTTTCCGATAGCCCAACATCTCAACATTCTTGGTTCCTCCACACTTTTACCTCCTTTCCCATTCACACCCCACTCCAACATTCTTTACCATTCGACCACTTTCCATCCGATTCCACCTTTCCTCGTATCTTGCCGATAAACTCATTATGTGGGAGACATCTATTTCGATTTAGCAATTGATGGAGCTTCGACAGGAGCAGAGGGGAAAGGACAGAAATAGGCGCAGTTGAGATCAAATATCTAACATTCTAATAAACAACAAAATCAGCTTAGAAGAAAGAAGCACGATTATAACCTAAAATATTTACGAACGATGACTACGTAACAATACAAAGTCATTTTTGTGCTGGCATGCAATTTTTTATTTCCATCGCACGATTACATTGTCGATTGTTTGCGTTCTTTTCTGATGAATCCGCAATTGTTATTCATGCAAATGTCGCACATATTTCTCACATGCGTCTATCGCCTATTGCCACCGCCTAGGCAAGACACCAAAGTGCGTTTTAATGTAAATTAATGCCGAACCGAAACGAGCGTGTTTTCGATTTGCGCACGCAATGCGGTTTTAATTACATGCTCGCGTTGGCGGAAAAAAGGAACACGCCACTTTTTACGTCTAAACATTATAATAAATCACCGTGCATCATCGTCTTCGAACAATTATTGTAATAGAAGAGTCAACATTTCAAAAACCTCTCCGTTCAGAAGAAAAAGCAATGTAATGTAGGTTAATGTGACTGTAACTGTAAAATCCACTTATCACAATGACTAACAATATGCGAAAGATGTTGTTGAAAAAATACAAGACAAGATATAAAAAGTAATTGAAAATTTAACGATTACTTTACGATTATCAGACTGGCGGATGATAATTGAATCGTGTTGACTGATGAGAGTAGAAAAATACTCGATGATTTGTCCATAAAACGATGATGACGACAATCGCTTAAATAAATAATGTGACTAAGGATGAGTAATCTCAGCCTTTTAATTTCTATAAGTTCGGTTTTGCTTTGTGACTCCTTTTCTGTGTAATAATAGCTGTGTTTTCTGTTTTTAAAATGAAAAAAAAATTGACAATAAATTTAAAACCACTCGTATTCCTAATATGTATTGATAGCGCCTTAAAGTATCATGAAAAATTGAACACATAGGAATATACAGATGACAGTTGGTCTGTTAGATGACGTATTATCGGGGACATTTCCAGTTTTTAAAGTTTTTCATGCAATTATTTATTTTTTTATGGCATATGCGTTAGAAAATAAATATTTTATGGCGAAAGGAAAACAATCAGTGATAAAACGTGTCATTTTGTGATAACGAAAGTTGTAAAATATTGGTATCAATTTAATATACTGTTTTAGATAATGTTTAATAATATTTTTTATTGTTTGAAATGTACAAGAACAAAACCAACACAGTAATAATCTTGTTGCGGCGTATTTGACATTTGTGCACAATTTAGTTTAATCTTCTTCTTGCTTATTTGCAGGTTTCGCCGATAAGAAGTAAGCAGCGAGCCTTCCAGCTGCAGCGGAGAGAAAATTGCCCGATTTAAAACAACCCATTAAATTTATTATTAGAAATTAAATACAGAAGCTGCTAATATGTTCTGTAATATCAGGTACTATTATGATTAATTAATCTTTTAATCTATCTTTTTTTGAAAGGCATGCTTACATTCTCGAATGCACTACTACCATCATATTGTCATGATCTACGACAATTTGTTTGCTGTCAAACATTTACAGGTTACGTGCAGGTGCAACGCATGGGACGCGCATGCGCTACGAAGAACGCAGACGCTGGCAGCAGCGCTGCGTGCGTGCGCAGCGCATAATAAACTCACGGCCTATTGCGAACACAGCAATGCAGGGCTTCAGCTACGAAACTACCATGAACCCATTATATAGCATGCTTGCCTACAACTACATCATCTACCAATACTGTCATAATCACCTGTACTTTATGTAAATGCTAACTTATTCGACATTGTTAATATAAAGTAGACTGATATGATGTGGAAGTAGAAAAAAATAAGTTTAGAAGTCGATAATGCGCAACAATTGGAAATAATTCATAACCTTACAATTAGTCATAGGAAAAGATTAAATTCTTTGGTTTAACATATTTGAATTCATATTAAGGTGCTTTTCGATAGAGCAACATTCAATAGATGATTAAAAATGTCCAAAAAAAACTACGAATGACAAAAATTAAAACGCAATTAAAGAAAATAATCATTAATGAATCATTCGCTGATGTTTATTACACATTTAGAAAGAAAACCTGAATGAATAATAGGAATTTCCACTAAATTAACTATTCCACAAGCTTCATATCCAATAGAGAAAAACCCAAAAATGGTATTTTTATAGCATTAATACAAATAACACATTTTCCTAATCTTGTTGTTATTCAAATTCAAAAATTATTAAAATAATTGTGATTTGTCACAAGTGAGACTATGATGAAATATCGATATTTATCGATACTATGAAATTTCGATATGTAGATGTCGATATCGAAATTATCTCGTGTAGAAATCAATCAGAACCGATGTAATACTATAGTATTTTGCTGCAATCTCTAGATATTGGTTGTATGTTATCGTATTATTGGAAGTAGTTTAATATATATTTTCGATATTGCATGCGAGGAACAATAAAAAAAGGGATATTAAGAAAAGAACAACTATTTCAGGGTTAATCTAAGAAATCATGTGCTTGAAATCTGGAAATTGTAATGAAATTAATAGCGTAACTAGCAGATGGCGGTCAGATCATAAGTCAAAACTAAATATCGATATTTATCGGCATATCCCCATGGCCATATGTAACATGACCAACCACTATGTGAATGCAATTCTCAATTAGCATTAAGATAATCAAAAAGTATGAAGAAGTTTCAAACTTCTGGTCCATTAAGTGGGGAAAACGATTTGAAAATTGGAAGATATTGATTTAAATTGAAGATTGAATCAGCCAATTTTATTCAGAAGCTCTTCAGTGAAAAATCAAGAAATATGCAAAATATTCCAAAATAATATCAATGGTTAATTTGAGTATTACTTAAACAATTAAAGAGAAACTTGTAATTAATTCGTATTTTAAGGTGAAGGCTATACAAAAAATTGGACCTTGTAATTTCTAAAAAGACTTATATCTCAGAAAAACCGTCTATAATAGGTTCGGTTACCTTTCATGTTTAATATTAATTACCAAAGCAAAGTCTTTTAGTCTAACAATAAGATAAGACTAATAATTAAGAAACTTAGCAATATAAATAATTAAGGCTCGAAAACTCTCTTTCACTACTAATCGTTATCAATTTTTGGGCGTAGCTCTAAGACGCCCTTTCGTAATCTGGTGTTGTCTTCGATTTCTTATAGAGAAACATCAATAAAACAGTCTTTACTTCCACAGTCACGACAAGAATCTAAGAAAACTAGTTGTATTCTTCAACCCATTCGCATTTCAAGTCGGACGAGTGAACTTCGGAATGCAATAGAAAGGTTGAAAAGTGTACTTACGAGGGTAAACTGTTCCGATAATTCTGCACGTTCGTCCTTCGTGAGCTTCGTGTATTCGGTAGCCATGTTGTCAGCATTCACGCGCAAACACATTCACACACAAGCGCATCCAAACCGCCTGGTTTTAACACTGACACACGCACGCACAATGCGTTGCAGGAACGCAGGAACAACACTCAACACACAGCCAGCAGAGAGACAGCGCGCACCGGCAGGGTAACGCAACGCGAACGCAACACAACTGAACGAAGCGGGCTCACCGGACAACAACGACAGCGCTTACTCACTCGACCAGCAACTTGCTTTGACTGCTGCCTGCTGCCCGCCGCTGCAGGCCCGGTACGACCGAAGTTCGGTTCGCAATGAGTTCTGCAGCGACGCAGCAGTTTCTCTGCCTCCCCACCACCTACGTTAAGGAATTGCAGTGTAGTAGTACTTGCGCCCCAGGCGGATGGTTGGCTTCAGGTTACAGGCTGCAGCAGGAGCAACATTGTTGGTCAAATTCGTCATTTCTTTTTCTTCCTGCTTCCCAGCAGCGTTCGAGAAGTGTTTACTTAATTTGTGTACATTCCTTTAAAGTGGTGGTTTGTAATCTCTTAGGAATGTAGGTGCAGGTAGTTCAAGAAGGAGGCGGAGGAGTACATGGATAAACTTGCCACTACTATCAATGAGGAACTACCTTAGAATGTTTACGTCAAGAATGAGTTGAGATTGATGCATCATTTTGCCTTCAGACATTAGTGACCCTTTTTCAAGTTACGATATTTACAAAAAGATTACACTTCTGTCCTAGTAATGCTTCTTGAATCCTCTTACACCTCACCAGAATGATTCCGACTTTCTTCTACACGTTTTTCAATTCCTCTTATATTCTTTCTCCTGCCTTTCCTATCCTTTTGTTCCTCCAGAACCTATTCCCTTTTTTCTAACATTCGCAGCTCTTTAGGATCCATTCCTTTTTCTTCTTACCTCTTCGTTTTATGTTATGATCACAAGAATCTTCCCTATTATTCTTCAATTTAGACATCTTGCTATACAATTCTTGTATATCTGTAAACATTCCGTCCCCTCTCATTACTTCCTTCTTCTTTTAGCTTCGACATGTTACTTCCTTTTAACTTCTTTAGTTCCTGAAGTTGTTCTGATCTGATGTATTTTTCTTTTTTCCGTCTCCACGCCTTTTCCTGGTGGTATCTGTACCTGTTTGTTGTAATGATACCAAACCTTCCAGTTCCAAAGTTCCAGTTTCCAGTAAGATCACAATAAATGAGAATGTCTAATTTTTAAATGTGTTAAAGGTTTGTGGGAGAATATATTCCCGTCGAATTTATATGTTACAAACGCAATGGAATGCATATTCCAACCGCCACACCTGCAAGCTAGAGTGTATTTCTGCCAGGCAATTTTTATCTCTTTCCTATACTAACTTTCTTGCCTTCCCACACTTCTCTCTTCAGAATTTTGAACACCGCACTTTTTCTACCACTGTTGCCAAGTCTGACGCCTTGCACACCTCAGTCACTTGGTCTTCAACCACCCTACAGTTCACTTCGTTTCCAACCGCACCAGGCTCATCTCCTCCTGTGTGCCCGACAGGTGTGACATACCTCATGTAATAAAGCACATGTTTTGTAACTTCAAAGCAAAGTACGTCCGTGATTCCAACCCCTGAACAACATCCTTCCCCAGGTTTGATGGTTAGGTTTGTCTGTCCTTCATTTGTGCACTGTGAAATGAGGTACTTATATTTTCTGCTCTCACTTGTATCATAGTTTCTAAACTTAATAGAGGTTAGGCTGCCGAGGTGTAAAGAAATGAATTCCTCCAAAGACTAACTTCCAAAACCATCCTTCCCAAAAGTGACATGAACAGACCTTGATCCAATAAAGAAAAATACTTTTGTTTTTTTCTATTCTGAATTACGCGGATTATTTAATTACTAGAGCAAAAACTGGAAAAACGTCCAAAATTTTCCACAACAGATGTTCACTTACCAACTTGATTTTAAAACTATATTTTTTCATAATGACCCTTACTTCCTCTCAATCCACATTGCTGCCACCTGTTGTATTGCCCATTATACTTCCTCCAAATACTCAACTAACTTTCGGCCTCGTCTAAAGTTCATAACAGCCAAGTGACCACGTGTTGTCCACCAATTACCATGGCACGCGAGCTGTTGATGGAAGGTGGAAGCCATATAAGGCAATCTTTCTTCGGCATTTGTTTCGTTTTTTTTTCTACTCTGGCCGGAACGCGTCAAGACACGCTGTCCATACCGAACCGTTACGATGGACTTAAGTTAAGCCCACTTGCACCGCCAGACGAACCGGTCGGTCACTGTCGCATTGTGGCCTGGTATTGGATAACCGGATAAGAAGGATTATACACTTTGCATTTACATATGCATGCGTGTGGTTATCATTCATAGAGGATAGATTTTGTTTGAAGTGAGGTTAGAGTGGTTTCTAACTGGTTTCAGGTTATATATTGAAGATAGACAATTTTTAAGGTGATATTAAGGAGAAATGGAATTATAGAAACACATTTTGCTAGACACCTTCTGGGGCAAATTTATTATATACTATGGAGAGACCCCTTCTTTGCTAGAAGAGTTTATCTTTCGAATAAAGAGATCCATGTCGTAGTAGTTCTACTATTAATGGCACTATGGGCCTTCAAAGATGATGAATTATTGAAATTTTCCATAAGACGCACTGGAAAATTGCATATCTTAGGTAAAGTGCTTAGAATATTAACAATGTCTGATGTTAACAAGAAAATAGAATAGTTCTTCTTTCGAATAAGGACATCCACATTGGTAAAGATACTATTAAATGAAGTATGGCCTTTCAAAAATGATAAATTTTTGAAATATTCAAAAACATGATCTGGAAAATCACACTTCCAGCTAACGTACACAAGAAATTACCCACCCAACCAAACCCACGAGCAATGTTTGATGGCAAGGTATTTGGTCAAGGGCTTACTGCGACAAAATAAGAAGCGATGAGTGCTGAATCACGCAACGTTTTCTTCTTTGGTCTGAAGGTTCTTCTTTGTGTCTTGCACTGAAATTGTTCCATTTTCTCATCGTCGAAAATAAACTTTTTTCAAACGTTCATAACTTTTAAAGTTTTTATGCGATTTAAGCATAACTGGATCAATTTTATAGAGGTTTTAATCCTCTATCAAAGAGTTCCTTATTATATTTTCTGAAAAATTGTATACTGAAGTTATAAGGAATTACTTGAAACGGTATAATACATTGAAAAACTTTGAAAAACTAATGTTTTCTCATAGAACTTCAATTTTAGTAACAATATTAGCACGAATTTAACACAATTTAATGCATAATTAAATTCTTTTTTATATTAAAAATAAATTAGGCTTATTAAAAATCAAATATTAAAATATGAAATATAAATAAGAACTAATTGAAAGCCGTCTTCCCCTTTCCATAAAACATTACCACATATCACAAAGTAACATAGATAAATTTCAGTAACACAGATAAAGTTAGTATGTATAATATATTGAAGCCTATTGTGTTAATATATTATATAATATATTAATATAGCCTACCACCTGCTAAATAGCAGGTGGTAGGCTATTTAGCAGGTGGTTCTCATGATTTTCTGGGAATTGCAATCCGAAGCATCTGTGTTGTTGCAGGCGGCACAGCGACGATTACCTGATGATTGTGATAATATAAAGAATACTCCGCCACGAATATATCACCTGCGTCATGATTTCTACTAACATATTTAAAAAATCACTGTCTAAAAAGTATTTAAAACAACGTTTAAAATGACACATTCCATGGGGTTTTCAAACTTAAAACTACATTTCGTCATAACCACAACTTATCAAACGAAACAAAAAGCGACGAGTGATAATCCCAAATATATCCACATATCCGACGAGACATTGAAAATCACAGTAATCACAACCACATCCCAACACCGGATTGTCTGACTTGCGTGGGTGCGTCCCCCCGACAAGTATCAGCAACACAAACAAAAGAACAATATCAATGAACTCCTAGTTCTACTACCCACACTGGTGATCATCATAATCATCACCAGCATTTCTTTGAAAGATTAACAACCGACAATTGCTTACAATACTTGATTTCGAAAGCCTTTCTTTCGCATGCACAAATTATTTCGCATAAACAAATCCACTCTCCTAATTTTAATTGTTCAGACAAGTTCACACACACTCAGATCTGCCAGAGAGAATAAAATTACGCGGTACGTCTACCGGTTGCTAGACAATCACGGTATAAAAAAAAATCTGGATATAGTACCGTGATTTCTTTCTTGCTCTTACATTACAGGTAGCTAGAATGTTGGAATGTAGTCCAGATTCTAATATATCATGGGAATGAGCTACTCTTTTGGGTACATTCTTTTTTTTACATTAAATCAGTGATTTAGTAACAGTAAGATATTCGTGTGGTGCCACTGGTTTTGATCTTTGTTCAACTTAATACTTGGTAGGTCTATGAATGTGAGAGAACGAAGCGTAACCATGGCTACTCTAAACAACCAGTGGCGTTTCATCTATTCCAACATAACCACACAATCAAGTTTGATCCACTAATAGATCTACTATCTACAACTTATGCAAATAAATTAACAAAACATATCTATGATTTCTAGATGCAATCGGCGTCTCATCAGAATAACTCATCTAACCGTACTAAATCTAACTTCCAAACACCTACAATGAAACAAATTACAAAATTAACAAGATGCAATTGCATCGTAAGTACCTAACAACAATCACTATTTATAAGACCGTAATTTATAACAGTGTTCCCTTGTTCCTAGATCACGATAACGAACACGCCTATTTAATTTCCCAGAAACGCCTCCAGTTTTTCATCTACGACTTCAACTCAACATCGATCGCCTCGGGAGTTAATGGTAGGTTATGTTTCTCTTCGGCAGCTGTCAATTTTCTCAACTTTACGAGGTTAGGTAATAGCGTCGGTTATAAATCGTAAGTTTAGCGTTAGATAGTTGCAAATTATTGATTGGAACGGGTCAAATTGAGGTTAGTAAAGTTTTATTTCCGTCTCCCCTATTCTGTGCGAAAATAGCGGAAATGACTCCACCACGGCTCCACCCCACAAATCATTTCTAGAATAGGATAGTGAGTCATCGTTCGATGAGATAAAAGTTTGGTTATGCTAACTTGTGTGAATATTATAAAGTATGCAAATTTGTTTAGCAGATTAACCTTCATGTTGGCTTGCCTATGTTTGCATATTGTATTGGCACGGAAATGAGCAAACGAACGTCTTGTGGAACATATTTTTCGCGAATCAATAACTGGATCTGGGTTCCTAAGGGTTTTAACCAGGAGTCGTCAAACGTTTAGAAGTTTCAATGGAACTAAGTTTAGTAAATTAATCTAGTTAAAGGTTCATTAAGAAGACTTTACGTAAAAGTGGATTAAATATTACTTGGAAAACTTAGGAAAGACTTTGAAGAATGTTAAAATCTCGTTTTATTTCGTTTTTTTTTCTGTTAATTTAACATTTTGTGAGTCACTAACAATAAGTAGCACGAGGATAGCAGAGCATGAACGAAGGTTCACCCAAAGTTCGCGAACCGATAAAAATGTGGCACGCGTGTTGAGGGTTGACGAAGCTTAAGGAGGGGGAAATGTAACACGTTTGCAACGTGTCACGTTTTGAAGGGGTTGGTCGGTCCTGGTTCGGTTGAGGGGTTTGGCAATGAGAACGGGGTGCAGCTCGTTTTACGATATCAAACTTTTGCTCAACGGTTTTCAGTGCATGGTTCGTCATCGTTGTGTATTCCCTAGATAATGCTTATGTCTTCGCAGACACCCCTTTGCCATTTATATTCCAGTTTAATAGATAATAATGCAGGGGTGACGAACGTACATTCAAGTTTTAGGATGTTGGTGAAATAAAAAATGTCTAATAAATGTGGTACATTTTATAGATTTTATATTTTTCTCTTTACATACTTACAGCGTAAAGAGATACTTACATGAGTGAAAAAGTGAAAAAAGACAGATGTGCTTTTGATCACAGTACAATACAGTAAAACTACATATATTCTTATTGTTTAATCATTATTTTCATAATCAGATTCATCAATAAGCGGCGGCTTGCCGCGTTGTGGAGCTCGGTACTATTTGAATCATCGCAGCTAAGCAACTTTGGACGTAGCTACAAGTTGGATGGGCGACCACTCGGTCTCCCCATTCAACAAGCGTTCCCCAAACAACGAAGGTTGGGTGATCCGCTTGCAACGGTTCCCGGAAAAAAGAACATACATATTTATTATATTTATTGGCATACTCGTGCCCCTACAATCCCACAACAAGAAAATAAATATAATAAAAAATAAATATAATAAAAGAAAAAAAAAACAAATAAAACACATTCAGATAATAACAAAAAAAAACAATTTGAACACCGGAATGTTGTATATACATACAACATTATCCACGAGTCACTTTTCACACCGCTCTCCTCCTTCATACATTTACCAACGTGGTGATTGACGCCAACCCCTGTCTCTTCCAACCACACCTCTACTCGTTTTCCTCCCCCTACCCTCCTTCAAAGCCCAGGTGTTCCCAGGTGTCCAAGCCCTTCCCACATAACATACACCGGGTGTACACGGGCCCCATCCATCCCTTACGCCCTCTCTCCTCCGACCCACATCTCGCTCTTGCCAGAATCACTCTCTCCATCCGGGACATGTTCTTGTCACCGAAGTACCATGGTCTTCGCCCGATCACCTGGACCTTCTGAAATGTCGGGTTATATGTGCTGCTGCTAATTCTACTTTGACTCTCCTGTGTTTCCACTTCCCTTCCTATTCTCCGCACGAGTTCTTCCACAGAGCCCCTCTTCGTCCAAAATCATATGCACAGTGTTCAGAGCGATGAACAGGCAATACAATACTAGGGGGTGCAACGCAAAAAAATGCATCAATAATTAGTGTTATTGATTTTAAGGCTGAGAGGTTTGAAGAATACATATATTTTGGAATGAAGTTTTAGTAAACTGCCACTCCTGTGGACATTTTCGTATACGTGTCCAAAATCGCCATTTCCACACTCGTATCGTTATATTCCATCGCATTATGTTTACTCCACAAGTTAAGTGCGTAAATAGAAGTTTTACTTCAAAAACAAAAATTGTAAACTTTCTTACTACAACTTGGTTTAAAATTATAGGATATTTGATAAACATGACAAACCTTTTCAGATTAAGTTATGCCAAGTTACGCCAAGCTTGAGGTTAAAATAGTTGAAGTTTCGTTTGTATATGTTGAATTAAGTTACGATAGGTTAAGTTGAGATACTTTACAGTTTATCAGTTAATTTACGCTTACGATTGTTAGAAGCATTTGGGAGACACAAAATGGGTAAACCATAGAAAAGTATAGGAGAAATTAAATATTTTCGGAACGTTTGACAACAATACCTTTAGTGACTTTTGTGTTTTAGGTTTGCGAGTCTGAAAACGTGTTACTTTATCGACATTAGGATGTATTCTTCTAACATTCATTTAAATGAGACCACATAAATGAGATATGAGACCATTTCGTAGATTACAATATAATATCAGAAACATTTATTATTTATGTACATTGATATTAAACTTCGAACATATGCAACGAAAGGGAGTTTTTCCGCACACTGCGGCGGGAGGAAAAAGCGTTTTGGTTTCAACAAGCTACTAATGAAATGAATTAACGCGCGAACCGTTGTTTTAGTCGTCATTGTCTCGTATTATTAAGATTTATACATTAAGAAGACGTTGGAACCAAAACATTTTCTAAAACATTCGAAAAAATACTGAACACTACTCGCGAGAAGACCTCTATTGCTGCTTTTGCTTTCAATCCTATCAGTAGTGTGCCCAAAATCGACGTTTCCACACTTGCATCCATTTATAATATTGTGATTAGAAAAGAAGCATGGTCGGAAATTTCACATGCTCTTGACTTAGTCCATGGGTAAACTATCGACTGTCATATGCGATCAAAATTTGCCAATAAAAATATCGTTATTCGCGGCCCATTATTCGCGGCAAGAGACTATAATCCAGTGGTGGCGAACTTCCTTAAACACATCGAACTTTTCAATATTTTCAAACTAGAACATTACGAAATTATAAACTTGAAAAAATATCAACAAACAAAACATTGTAAAAGTTTGTCTGTGAACCTAACAAAAACTTAACCTTTAAATAACTCTCGAATGACGTCGTATGACGTATCAAACAGTTAGCCAGTTATTACACGGTGATCACTCATGGCATAAGTCATCGCGCAACCCATTCACAAGCACACAACTTGAATGCTAATTAAAATCAATGTCCCCTACTCGGATGACTCATAATTACATTTCCAGTTCAGTTCAATTCGCAGCGTATACAATTTCTATTGAACATCTGGAACCAACGTGTTGGACGACTGATAAAATGTAAATTTAAAATGTAAAATTCAACCACGTAAATTTGTCTGTACGAAAGTGTCATTTATTTTGTTGCAAATTTATGACATGTCATACACAACTGTATGTAATTCGATCCGTGCTCTGTTTGCACTTCTGTTCGGTTAAACGAAAGCAAATTGCAATCGAAATGCAACACGTAATATTGACACATGTGTGTGGTACACCACACGACAGCATTCAGCTGTGAAAATATGCATGGTAATAATGGTGTGGTTATTAATCGCACGAGCGGTACACATTGTACATAACCTATCATTGTCGCGCTGAGGTTGTATACATAGTCTCACAGGTCATAAATAAATGTGATTTATTAACCCCGTATACACTCCGTGTAGTAGTGTACAGACATTATGTGAGTAAGAAGTGGTCAGAGGAAACAAAGAAGTTGATTGAAATACAAAAAAATACAAATACAAAATGTAGAATTGTAGACAAAACAAGGTTTATGGTTATGACACTATTTAGGGATATTTGTAAATCACAAACTCAATTTATGGGACATAAGCCTAGATACATTTATTCACAAATTACAGGTTATGAAGACAATTACATCAAATATACTATGTGAAATTTTTTAGGTTAGTTTGAATAAGTTTTTTGAGTAAGATTGCGTACATTAATGCTGGACTGATTGGACTATAATGTTGGCAGTAAATTTAGGTTACTTAACATTAGGAAAATGTTACGAAAAGCTTCGATCAAACTAGTTCGAGTAACAATTTTTGAAATATAATTAGGTTGGATTAGAAACATTTAAAATGCAGTAAACCGCAGTAAAAGTTAAGGTTATGTATAGAACATTGTAAACTTGGGCAAGTAGTTACATTATTATAAACGTGACTAACTTAACCTCAAAATAATTACATTAAATATACCAGGTTAAACTGTTTAGGTTAGTTTGAATAAGTTTATTGAATAAGTTTGCATACATTAATGCTGGACAGGTTGGACAATAATCTTGGACAGTAAATTTAGGTTACTTAACTTTAGGAAAATGTTACGAAAAGCTTCGATCAAACTAGTTTGAATAACAATTTTTGAAATATAATTAGGTTGGATTAGAAACATTTAAAATGCAGTAAACCGCAGTAAAAGTTAAGGTTATGTTTACAACATTGTAAACTTGGGCAAGTAGTTACATTATTATAAACGTGACTAACTTAACCTCAAAATAATTACATCAAATATACCAGGTTATACTGTTTAGGTTAGTTTGAATAAGTTTATTGAATAAGTTTGCATACATTATGCTGGACAGGTTGGACATTAATGTTGGCAGTAAATTTAGGTTACTTAATTTTAGGAAAATGTTA
>JAODAC010083104.1:17957-44170 GCA_027575185.1 Mimaenictus wilsoni | reverse complement strand
AAATCCCAAAAATCCCAAAAATCCCAAAAATCCCAAAAATCCCAAAAATCCCAAAAATCACAAAAATCCCAAAAATCCCAAAAATCCCAAAAATCACAAAAATCACAAAAATCCCAAAAATCCCAAAAATCCCAAAAATAATTAAAATTAAATAATTAAAACATCTGACAATTGCAATATACATTAAAATAAAATAAAAATGAATCAAACGCACCCCTTTCACAAATAAAATAAATCTTGTCATGATGATATTTCGACATTTCGACAATTACGTTATGAATAAAATTCAATTTTGCAACAAAATTGAAATACTCCGCATGTTTTATTCATCGAAACGAATGGAAAACATCAGGAAAATTTGCAGCGCTCATTCACACCGTGAAAAATAATCATTGGGCAACTTGAATTTTCGCATCGTTTAGTATGTCGTGTACGGCTAATTTTCAATAGTGGATTTATTCGAGACGCAAACGCGCCACGCTGAATGAACTTCATTTGCAGCGCTTCAATTTAATACACGCGCCGCACCGCGCCGCCACCGCCATACCACCCCCGTGTTGCACCTGTGATTTTCCTAACTCGCTCCTCGTACCAGTCGTGAATTTGTGCGCGTACCACCATCATGAATATGCGGAATTATCGGAATGCGCCACCCGCCAACCCCGGCGCCTCCACCAGCATCATCACACCGGGGCGCATCCACCATCCACCCGCATCAGAATACGCATATTTGACGTTGTCGTAAACAACTTGTTGGCTGGCGGATGCGGAATTAGCGCGTACGCCGGATAAATATTTCGACTTGTTTGCGCCGGTGAGGCGAGGCCAGCAATGCAGAGCATTTGATAGTAATCGCAATCTCGATGGCGTCGTTGACGAGAAGTATGTTCGTCTGCGACTAATTAAAATCGTGGAATGCGCCGATGGGAAGGAGGAGGGATGTGCGCGCACAAAGGTGAACCAACCCGTGAAATCATTTCGAGCGCTACCCTCGGCGGTCCTTGTACGCTTTTTGATTATCTTATGCCCTGATGAACACCAACCGCAAGGGATTTAAATTCCTAAGTCAATTAAAAATACTAAATACACATCTGTAAGTACTATGATTTATAAATGTACGAAGCAGCTTAATGAAATGTTAATTTAATACAGTATACATTTGTTTATCGGGTATAATGATTAATTTTGGATCATGATTAATCATTTATTATGGTTTCCATTATAATTATATTAAATGACATTAATTGATTTATGTAGTGCATTAATTTTGATTATTCTATTATAGATGTATTTAATTTACATTACTGGAATCCTCGGTAGCATGTTATGTTATTCTGAATTTTAATTTGTTTCTCGTTATTATATTATGAATATAGATGCTGATTTTGGGTATTTACATAGTTGACATTCATATCTGAAATAATTCAATGTTCGGAGTATTGCATTTGTTTTTAATAACTTTTCATTTCCACTTATATAACCACATTAACATTTGTGGTTGTCGTTATAGAAGTCTTCTTCACCCTGGGCAAGGTTAGCAATCTACTCAAAGGGAATTAATATGCTCATAGTTACCCAGAAAAAGTCTGGAAGAATGACAGGTTACTCACCTATGCCCGGTCAGCGACAAGGCGGGTGAACGAAGAAGAAGAAGACTTATATAATTATTAACAATTATTAATGTTTAAGTTATTCCTTATATTTTCACGGTCCTCATAGTAACATAAATAATAAGGTAGACACACAACTTATGCTTGTTTAAAGTGTAAAATAGCACGTGATTATTTATTTTGTGTATCAAAACATATTCAAAATTAATTCTAAAGTAATGTGTTTATTTGAAATAGAAATTATTGAATTAAATAACTTTTCGTGAACGTGGACGTGCGTTTTTTCGAACCAAACTGCCATAATCATTACCATTCGTAATGATTTTTATTTACATTTCACTCCACGTTTACTCTATACAAATACGAGGCGAAAAATCCGTGCAGACAGCAAATACTATCGGATTTTTTCAATAATTACAGATTTGAGAGTAATTGAATTTTATGTAATAATCTCATGTTTGTTGTTGATATTTACACATCTTTATGGAAATAGGATTATTTTTTAATTTCACATTTCTATTAGGGAACGATTTTTACCAGCAAAAATGAGAATAAGGATGGATATTGGAGAGAAAAGGCAGATTTTTGGGCAACAAGACTGAAATTGAATGATATTTTACGACTCGCACATTTAGTGATTTGGGTGGATTTGAAAAGCGTAGTCGATCCGATGGTGAAGTGTTTAGGCACGTCCGGTGGTACCATTTTATCGTTAACAACCTCCCGCTGATAGAGTAGGTTAGGTTATCGCAGATGTTTGGGCAAAGCTGTGGCTAAGGTTAGCGTTTCGTGAATCACCGTCTAAGGTCCTTAGAGAGAGCGAGTGGTAGGCAGAATGTGCGCGGATTGGCCGAGGATAGGCCAGAAAAGTGGATGTACGAAGTTGGGATGTATGGTGTGGGAAGTTGGGGGAGTTGGGTGAACCTCAGTCAAGGTGTAACATTTGTATAAATAAAGTTAGTCACAAACCATACTTCGTGGTATCAACATCTTTTCGCATTTCAATCATCACTGTCAACGAACGGGTAGTTCGGGCCCTGCAAAAATGAAAGACCTTCGGCGTTTTCGTCTAAGGTTGCTGTTCGTTATAATATTGTTTCTAAGTATCTAAACGAAACTATGTTGCAGGAGTTTGTAGAAAATTTCATACTGAATCGAATGCTGAATGATTTATTTTTCTAAGATTATGAAAATTATGAAATTAATACACAATTTTGAAACTAGATAAAAAATAATAATATTGTATTTGGTCCGCAGACCTGGCCATCGACCTAACTGGTCCTAGACCGTAGCACTACCTACTGTGCTGCCCAGGTGGGCTAAAACTAGATATTTCTCTGAAAAGTCGATTTTTATGCACGTCATATTTCTAAATGACTGCACGCTGTTTGGGGTTCATTGGATATACCAAAACAAAGTACATTTCACGGAGAATCAATTACTGCTTAAGTGAAAATTCTACGATTTGAATATTTTGAAATTAATTTAAAACAAAGTTTGAATTTCCGATTTTAGTTCACCTATTTGACATCTACGTTAATCCTCTTAAAGGCTTAAATTGAAGAAATACATGGATTGTCTTAACTTCAACTTATATTTTACTGCTTTTACTGCACTCTAATGATGTTTCCTAACTGTACGTGTTACTGAACATTTAATTAACAAAATAAAATAGAAATGAATCATAATGAGATTTTAAGGTCGAGCAACTTTTGCATTAACAAATTAAGTTCAAAATTTATCTGTTTTCCGTGCACGTAGAATAGGATTACGCGCAAAAACAAAGTGCAAATTGGTGCAAATATAAATAATAACACAATTCTGTATGGAGTTTTCACATTTCCGGCCGCGCTTGCTGCATGCGCCGTGTTTAATTTGTTCGAGCGCATGTTATTCTGATCTCGGCGCTGATCCCACGCCGACTATCTCGAGACTGTCTGTGCCTTTCGCGCGCCCGCCGTTACGGCTTCGAACGTAATTGAGAGGAAATGGAAAACTGCGCGAAACTCGCCGACTGCCTTCCAGGCGAAACAAGCGCGGATATGTGCGCCGCCGGCCCCGTCGTCCTGCCTGGCGGAAGAGTGCAAAATGCGCGACGGCGGAAAATGCATTTTGCTCCAACTGCACACGATTTAGTTCCTCTCGTACTTACCGAGGAGCATCCCACAGGCACACCAAAAAGAAGCACGAAATCAAATAAAAACCCAGCGGCTTACCGAATAAACAAACACAAACCGGTTGCACCGGTTGTGCTTGTCGTATCGTTTAGAAATCAAACTACGCAATAAATCGCCGAGCATATTTCAGCACGAATGCATCGACGCAATAAATCAATACGAAATAAAGATATAAAATATGATCGCGTTGAGAAAAATGATTGTCTCACTTGGTGCGCTCCACATTTGTTATAAATGTTTGGCGAGGACATTTGTCCATCTACATTATTTTATTTGGCCAATATGGAGGCGGCGTTCGCGACGAGTGCAATAAAAAGAACGCGCTGAGCGGACAAGAGATTTATTATACGCGTGTCACAATTGTGGGAAGCACTTTTCTGAACATAAGTGTGATGATGCTATCAATTCTTGCATTTTTATTTAACCACAAGACGAGGATTCACATAAATAGTCATTATATAACGTTCAAATCATGTTATGGCGATTTTCGTGGCATAGTTATGGAAATTGGTCGTAGAATATGCGATGTATCACCGATATTAAATATGAAATGTACCTTCAAGGCTTAAAACTTCAATTTTTAAACTTCTATGAGATATAGAAATTGCCAATGTCTCTAACATTATCTGTTTAAGTTATTTTATGAAGGAAAATATGATGCCTCCGACCGGAATTAAACTTTACTATTGTCATTAAGAGGACCGGGTCCCACCGGTACCACATAGCGGCAAAAAGCGGGACTAAAACGTGAAATTTAAACTTTATTTTAAAATATTTTCTAATCTGCATGTTATAGAATGCCCATTTTTGTAGGGATCGATTGCTCATTAAATATAGTTTAATCATTAAATATAGTTTAATACAGTGAAATCATCGACGATATTAGACTCAACTTTCATGAGTTATAATATCGGTTCTAAGTAATCAAATGAAAAAGTGTCCCTCGAGTTGGAAGATATTTTTGCGCTGAATCAATTGGTGCATGATTTATAATCCTAGTCATACGGGAAATTGGAAAAAAAATGAAAAACCTAAAACTCTACATTTCTCGGAAAAAACGTTTTTTTCACTATAAATATCTCAATAATTACTCAACATTTAGGCGGAAATGTGCATATCAAAACAAACTATATTTATTGAGGAATCGATCCGTATAAGGATGGGTATTCTGTAACATGCAGATTAGAAAATATGTTGGAACAAAGTTTGAATTTCACGTTTTAGTTCCGAATTTTGCTGCTACGTGGTACCGGTGGAACCCACTTAATGACAAGAGTAAGGTTTAATTCCGGTCGGAGGCAACATACCGGTTGGACCCGGTCCTATTAATAGATGAAAGTATGTTAGTAAAGCGATTTTAGCAGTAAATGAACTGAAAATCTTCAAAGAAAAAGAGTTTTAAACAGTTTTAATGAGGAATAAGTTGAAAATTATATGAATTAATATGAGAAAAATGATAACTTCGTAGCTTTAGGTAATTTTAAAAAGATATATGGGTATGTACATACATCTTTCATTAGCAAGTCATATTTTCTAATATTTCGTATTTCAAATCATACCAAATTCAACTTTAAAATAATGAAAATATTTCAATTTCCTTCTATTACAAGTTTTCACATTATAAGATAAAATCTACATTAGGTAAACACATTTGACAACATATGATTGAACCTCCACGTTTCTACTTGTCCACAAATATATTAAAAATACCTCCGGAATAAAATTAACTTTCCCATATTTCGCAGCGGTTATTATACGAGTTCCAAACCCGACAGCTAGTTTTCTATATTTTTCTATATATTTGTTTGCCGCTATGGCGCAGATGAAAAATAGAGTTGCGAAAGTTGCACCTGTATTTTTCATACGCGGCTACTCATCGTCGTTGTAGCGCCTGGTTATGCTCATATCTGATGTGACACCCAGCGTGTCACGTTTTATTTCTTTTACGTCGCGCTCGTTTTTCATTTTCTTGGCAGTATGGCAGTGGCACAACACGTCGCACCCCGCGGGGGTGGCAGAAGAGGCGGTTTGGCGCGGCGTATTGAAGCATGAAAAGTGGAAAAGCGCGTCACGGGTAGGAAAATGACGCGGGCACGACACGACACACCAGAAGGACGCAACGAAAAATGCGAAAATACGATGCGCACTGACGCCGAATCGAGTTTGATAAAGTTTAAGTAGAAAAGTACGAAATCTGAAAGAATGTTTGCAGGAACTAAAACAATATAAGAAAACAAATTATCTGTGCTTTTGGATAACTGGATTCGGAAATAATTCTAGTTTATTCGGTTTTGAATATTTGGTTTTGATATTTTCGCATATTTTCTTAGAAAGGAATGAAAAATAGACTGATGGAGGACGAGTTTTTATCTTGTTATTTTTTGTGTTGTTTGAACTGGTGAAGAAAGTTTTTATCAAGTAAATAAATCTACTATGAAATATGGTAGTTGATAGTTGGTCATAGATCCAACTTCGGGTCAATTTCTGGTGAAAAAGTGAAATTACAGGTAAATTTGAAATAATGCTGTATTTTATATTGCATTATGTCAATCGCGTTGTGAACAGAATGCGGTCATGTGAGTTGAAATTCAAAGTCTAATAAGATATCTCCGCTTTGTTATAGTTGTTCCAGAACATTAATTAAGCAAATATCGTTTTAGTATATATTATTTTCGATTTCCGTATAATATTTTTGTAACAATTGGTAGACATTTGAAATGCAAATAATATCCCTGAGTTTATTATTGCATTAGCATTTACAAATTTAGTTTCGACGGTGCGGTGTTCGCGAGTTGTGACGATGACACGGCGTGGCGGCGGAGGTTTTGCCGCCCGCCTCGCGCAAGCCGCCCCCGCCGCGTATTACGTACATACGTGTGCGGCTTTCGTTTTGAATACAAATCGGCTTAGATGGGCGCATTGCAAACTCGCGCTGCGAGGCAATATCTACAATATCTTGTCAGATATTTCCATGCGAAATAAAACGCAATATTCCACTCACTTATTACAAAATTGCGAAATTCTCAACATTAGGTTATTTAAAATATTCGGAGGTTATGCAAATATTTGCGCCATAAGCACACGTTATTAGACCTGCTCTCGTTATGTGATATTAATAAATAAATTCCTATGTTTCAGATATTGGTGAGTGCCTCTGCTCGTCGACGTTCCTAGATACTTGTAAGTGATATTTAATATCAATCTTGCTGTACCGCAACGTTAGCGATGCAGATCAATTTCCTCCCATTGCTTGTAGCTCCTCCCCTTTTGTGCAGCAACGTGAAGAACTGAATAATCCACTCGTTTCGGCATAAACGCATTCGCATGTTTTCGATGGGTATTAGTCCGGTCGTGTCGGCATCGGCGTCGGTCGCAAATTGGCGGTGGCGGTATTAGCGGTTGATAAGTAATAGCCCGCGTCGTAATGGATGTGGCTTGTGAAGGGCGGTGGATAGGACGGTGGGTGGGATGGTGGGCTGGCGGTGGGATGTGCCCATCGTTCTTCCTCCTGCTTCCGACGATACGGATGGCAGTGCTTTGCTGCCGTTTTACCGCACCCACCGTGACGTGCATGAGGCGTAACGTGGCATTCCCACCGCCCCCAACTAACCAATTCGTGCTTAACAAGCGCCTGCACGCGATCTAAGCGTTTACAGACGCGATCCGTGCGTACACACATTTGTCCGTGGTCGCACATAGCGAATCGAACTTGCTCCTCGATGGATGGGCGCCGTGAGTGGCCGATGGATAAATCCTTAAATGCACAAGACACTAATGTACAAGACTAGGCAAATGATGTGCATGCTGCGAAGAGAAAAGGTGGTTAGAAAAGAGCGTTAGATTGCACTTAGTTTGAGTACGGAATAAATTGAAATTCGTTATATTCCGGTTCTGCAACTGAAGAAGAATATTTCAGTATACGATGTCTCCGCGTATGTCTCTGCAGTATGCATGAGAGAGAGAGAGAGAGAAAGAGAGGGAAGGCAGATTGAGTAGCGTCGCAACGCGTTACGATCCGAAGCGGTTTACCCTCTGTTACGCGGTAGCCGCGGTTTTTAAAACAAATTTATTGTCCGTTGATTGCCTGAATCCAGACTTAACTGGATCTGTTTAAGTTAAGTTCCTTGAATTAGCTGATGTGTTAAGTATCACCACTATGTCTCTGTTCAGAAAGTACACGAATATGAACACCACAACATCTTTATTAAAATAAACTTATAACCACTCGCCAAAATTCACTAAAGGAAAATAGACCGAATCCGGCGCGTACTACGCATTTATAGTGGCGTAGCGCCCCCTCCCCATGTTACTTAGGGCATCCCCAACGTCATCGCGCAACAATGCAAACTTAAGCTACCGGGCGCTGCAAGCGTCGCACACTCTATGCAACCAACTCAACACTCTCCTATAAGAAGATTCCATTACAAAAATCGCTGACCATCCGAAACACTATCTATAATTATGCCTCTCACAAGCAAACTAAACATAATAGATGTCTGGGACTATACATATACGTTCCTCATGGGTGTACATTACCCTGAAAATTTCACCTTACTTTATAAACACATCTATAAATTTATATTTAATTTAAGGTTTAATATATTTAGCAATATTTTGAGTCACTTTTAATTGATTACAGACCACTAATCACAAAGTATTTAATATAAATACAATTATCTAAATTATAAACGAATAACTAAATTTACTAATAAATATATTAATATTATCAGTTATTAATAAACGCGTTTATAAAGCGTTGTATAAATAAATGCAGTTGGATATAATCTGAATGATTGGCAGGCACAGGCTGTCAGTTTGTGGATTCAAATGAGCAAAATTAATTAAAAGCGACGTTAATTAATCACGAATCGTATTTCATGCCATGGTTTCTCATCACTTTGGCGTGTTCGTTCTGACCTCCTGCCCTTCAAAGCAACCCTCGTGTAACATGTGGTTATTAAACGGATTTATTTTTATTCGATTTTTCATTTAATTAAATTTCCTAAAAAGCACATTAGACATACTTCAACTGATATTCAACTTCAACAAATATTTCTTGATAACTGAAAAATAATTGATAACTGATGATACCAGTTATATTTTTAATGTTTATTTTGTATTACAGTATTATTTTCATAAATTATTTAAAATAAATAGGCAAAACTATTATATTTTAGTATTACCAGTTATGATAATTCGAAATTAGAATGAAAATAAAATTAATCGGACTAAAATCAATAAAACAATATTTTATTATTGTCGTTAAACCTAATTTTGGTTGAACTGTTCGACAATTTATTAAAATGTTTATAATTTGTACATACATAGCTACTCCCATTTTATCTATTATAACTTATTTAGTTAATTTTATAAATTATCTTCATGACTTTACAAATTTCACGTGCTAAATATATTACAATGACATATCCTTAATTAATAGTAGTCTTAAACAGACTTCGCTGACTTTAATATAAACTATTTTACACTGAAAATTAACGAATTTTCATGCGGGATAAACATTGACGCATGCATGAATGTTGAATGTTGAATGTAAATACTTCGCATTTCACGCTGTAAAATTCCGGAATTTGTTTAAACGTTTCGTCGCTGACCACCCTCTTTGACGACCGATTTTCCATGTAGCTAATAAAGTGTAACAAAATACTGTTTAGCGACGCATTGGCGCGACGAATCGGACTCGTAAATTTTTGTCAGCGACACAGCGCGGTTTAATGCATGTTCGTACGCATTTATTACACGTGTAAATTTACGAGCCCACCTCCGGGCGCGCTCATCCCATGCTACTAGCGCGTGGAGGGACGAGTTAGCGTTCATATATCGTGTCCGGCGGCAGTGGTGGCGGTAGAGGTGGCGGCAAACGCGCGACCTCATCGCGGGCGCGCTGCTACATTATTAAAACGAACGGGCGCACCGGCCACTAGCACACGGACACGCACTAATACACATCAATGCACACAGCAGCCGCCCCCGCTTGCTTGCATTGCTCAAGCCACCGCCACCACTGCCAGAACACTGTGCTACGACGGGTGTTCTGTTATTTGTAATTAACTTTTATTGTCCATCGAGAATATCATACAGTGTCGTACAAATATACAAACCAAATGTTTCAATTTTCTATTTCGAGTGTGGTTCAATTGAATCAATCTAGTGGTTATGTTCTGGCAGTTTTAAGGTATTTTTAGGTGGTTTCCTCGTTTGTATCAACCCTGGTTGAATTTGCTCACAATCAGTGTGATAACAAGTATTAGTTAACGTCGTGTGGTGGCTGTTGACGACGGCTGTGGTGGTTGTGGAGGCAGTGGCGGCATTGGAGGCGGTGGATGAGGCGGTTTGTGCCACCCGCAATATGTGCGCGCCGCGATCGCCGCAGCATCGTGTTCCGGCGTGGTCGAACTACTAATAACCGTCGGAAATATGCTCGGTTGGCAGCGGGGGTGGAGGTGGCGGTGGCAGGGTGGGCGTAAATCAATGTTGGTAATAAAATTACGCCACCGCCGGCGGTCTGCACGCGTGCGAACCGCGACGCCTCCGAGTCGCACACAAGAACAACTATTAGATTATAATTTAGGCGGTCGTGTGAGCGATCGTAGCGCCACCATGCGTATGGACTCGACGCTAAATCTCATAAATCTGTACTAATTCGAATACGATTATCCGAAACTGACGTCGGCATAGATTCAATATTCATCACATCGACCTCACATTAATTTAAAATTTCGTAAACATTTTATCAGAATTGGTGGTAATACGTTTAAATTTCATATAGATATTTTTTTCGCATTTTCATAGAGTTCATAAACCAGAAATTATGAAAGTATTTTCTGTTCTTGGAAATTAAGCTTCGCTCAACCATAATAATTCATTTAGATTCGTCTTTAAATTTCCTACACACGGCGAAATGTCAAATGTTAATCTAAAAACTCACTAATAATTTATAAAAGTAGTGTGATGGCTGACGATGCAAAAAGCAGTCATTGAATTATAAATCAATCCGCGATGCGCGATCGAAACACAGCGAAACGCAATTATACCGACGGCGTAATTGCCGAAAAAATAATTATTCGCTAACAACGTGCGCTGGGCGATTCACATTGCCGCCGCCGCGTCGCAGCGGGCGATGACGGATTCGCGTTATTCGCCTGTATTCCCCGATTCCCTTTCAATTGCGAAATGCACCGAATTTATTCCCATTGATATTTACTCGACGCGTTCAAATAGTCTGTGCCGTCACACAAGCGGATCATTAATTAAATCAAATCGAAATTCGGCTAAAATATGAGCGAAAAATGAGCTGCGAACTAGCGTGCTCCTATTCGCGCATAGATGCACATTTCTATTATAATATTAATTAATACTAAATTATTGAACGCTATGAATTAATGAATACGTTTCAATTTGGACACAATTTATTCCAGACAACAACCTGTATTTCGTGTGCACGGAGAAAGATATCGTTTATTAACGGATATTGTATTAGCATGACGAGACACTCTAATTACGGTCGGCTGTAATTCATCAATATGTAATTAACAATAATTGCATTTTAATTGATGTTCAATTAATATCAAGGTGACAAAGAAAGAACAAAGAAAATCAATCTCCATTTGTGTTTGTATTTCGTTATATTATTTTGAGTCGTCGGCGGCGACAGAGGATCGAAATCACCAATCTAAGCACTCGACTGTAAGCTGAATACTGTAATCTTCCTACTATAAGTCAAACTTAATAAATAAACTTTTTCAAAAGTTAAGATTTGAGTAAAAATTTCAACATTCGTGGGAAATTTGAAGGGATTTCTTCTATATTCACAATTTTCTATTACATTTGGAGAACTTGTGGGAGGTATTATAAAATTTCTTTAACGCATATAGAAAGACAATTTTATCCACTTTCCTAAACTGTTTAAACATTTTAAAATAGTTAATTAGAAGTCTTCCAAAAGTTTGGATTTATTTCAAATATCATCATTTGAAGTTAATAAAATGGAATTTGTCTTTAAAACTAAATGTGAAATATTTTAAGGACTTCTGGTAGGATTTATTCCACTTTTTAACATCAAGAAGAAGAAATTTTATCTACTTTCTTAAACTATCGAAACATGGTTAGATAATTAATAATAAGGCCTTGAAAAGTTATTATTTCTAGAATATTTCAAGATATGATATGAATCCCAAGAAATTTATGAATTTTAAAGTTTTTGGAATGCTTTGAGGACTTTAGGTAAGAACTATAATATTTTCTTACTACTGATTGAAAGATAAGTTTATCTGCTTTCTTACGCAATTGAAACATATTTAAATAGTTAATGAGAAGTTTTTCAAAAGTTATTAGTTTTGGAATATTACTTAAATTTAGATGAATACAAGGAAATTTATCTATATCAAGGTATCCTGTAATATTTGTAGGACTTCTGATAGATATTATAAAGTTTTCCTTACGCTGATAGGAAGAGAATTTTGTCTACTTTCTTAAATTCATTAAACATTTTAAGTTACTGAGAAGTCTTTCTAAAGTTATGTTATAGACAATTGCAGCGCAGATTTTGCGATTGGCGTCATCTAGGGCCCATTAGTATACGTTCATTTTCCATGGAACTAGCCCTAAGGAGATTAAACATCAATATCTAAACATTAACCGTTAACTGCAAAACGAAACCTATCTATATTTCACAATCCAAATTTAATACTGACCCAAATTAATCCATTTTCAGAGTCATATTCCGTAAAAATTCGTTTGTTTATACAACTAATTTCGTGCCTGTTAGTATTAGCTTCGATTTCAGGTCGATATTAATTTTCGACGGCGTATTGCCTCGTGTTCTAAGTTTATTCCCATCGATTGCAATAGCAAGCGCGTATCTCTATCAGTATTATTGGCCCAACGCTGTCCCACTTCGGCCGGTGGCTCATATTTCATGTTGTTTTCGCCCGTCGCTTTTCATTTGTGCCGGGGTGACGCTTTTTCGTGTTTGCCCACCGCACACATAAGCATGGTAAACAGTTTTCAACTTTTCCGGGGGCGTGCACTCGCCTACGCCGAACTGGTAGACACTTTTAGATTGATTTCATGCCATACCCTTCGTACTATTAATACAAGTATGTTTAGTTATTTAATTCTGTTTGATGAATAACGTAATAGTGCAAGAAGTAAAAGTGGATTATGTAATTTGTTGTCGCAGTTGAAGGGTTGGAAAATTGGTGTATGAATAAGTAAAGAGGCCTTTCTCTCTTCACATTTCTATGATATTTATAGTTGTAACATATTTGATGGTTTTATTGGATTGTTTATTCGTATTCGGTATGTTTTAATAATATAGCAGGTTATATATGATTCATTGTTGGAAATATAGAATTAATGTTAAGAATTAAAAGTGTATAAATTTGTACTAGAGTTGTAGGGATCAGTAAAGTTAAGAATATTACATGAGATCGTCTATATATGAAAAAAATAAATACTAAGGTAATTAATTTACTTTATTTAGTATCAATAGAATCGGCTTTTGAATATGATTTATCAGTAATTTCTATTTGTAATACTAAAGTGATATTGGACATAATCCAAAAAATCTGAAAATAATACCCTATCAAAAATCAACAATCAACCAAAACCACCCTGAACAATCGCAAAAAATTACCAAAAATGCATCACTGCTTCAGTACAACGAATCGAAATTTGATAAATTGCCGAAATTGACGTTGACGTTTTCATGTCAAGCACGCATGCATTCTGCAACAATCGCTACGCATTCACTAATAAATGAAAATTAAAATTGTCAATTCATCACTTTGTTCCAGCCCAAAAAACATTTCACGAACCATCAATTACGTCACATCATTGCTGATCTAATTTCTACCTTCACAGATTTCAATGCTTTCAACCACAAAGATAGTTTTATAGGTCTAAAGTGATGCTATGCATTTGACGAAAAATAAGCCATATACTTGAAAGTGGTGGAAGTAATCACCGGACAAGAACGTCTTTGATTTGTCGAAAATGCAAAGCTGCGGAAAGGTGGTACTTGCGCTAGTCACAGAGTAAAGACTAGATGCTGGGAGAAATGGCAGGATTGGATTTAAAATTAACTTCTATTTTTGGATCGTTGTCGTCGTGCGCGATTCGTAGTTAATTCCCAAGTCATTTTCGTTCGTCATCACTCGCACACGGATGGAACTCATCAAGCTTCATCACTTAAGTGCAATTTCGACTCGCGCTGAAATCGTTTATCTTCGCATTTCCAACGGCACGCTGCGCTAGGCTTGCAATCCTGAAAATACTCATGCATAACATGCGAAATCGTGTCACACGTTAATGTTTACACGCGGCGAACAGAACATCAATCTGGGTATAAATTTGTTGATGTTGTTGACTCTCCTGACAGCTTTCAAGAGACAATATTGAAACGTTTATTATGCACTGTAAATTTATTTTATGCAAGTTATTATAATAAAGTTAGAACATGGTGTGGATCGGAGGAGAGTGGATGGAAGGTGTGGATGGGAGACGAATATGTCAGGTGTATCCTATGTGGAAGAGGGAGGGATTCCTGGGAGCATATTGGGAGTGATTGTATAGGAATGAAAGAGGAGTGGGCGCGCGATTGCCAGGGAAAAAGGGGAGTGAAAGAGTGGCTAAGTGAGGATGGAAGGGGGGTGGCAATTTTCAAGGTGATAACAAAGCGAAAGGAAACACCGCGGACTAGACACCTACCTATCATCAACTACGGGAAGGCGTCAAATTGAAGGTACCTATGGAGTGAAGAGGGAAAACGCCGGGCAGAAGGAGTGCGGAGTAAGGATAGGGAGTGAAAGTGCAAAAGAAGTTTCGCGGGATTGATTATTTTTTGTTGAAATAGTATTTATTTATAGTTATTATTAATAGTTTTACTTGTTACTTATTATAATGAATATATGTAATGGAATGTGGGGGGAAGTAATGTGGCAATGTTGTCTACTTATAATAAAGTTTCTAAGACGTCGTGATTATTTATCAAAACATTTTTTGATTGCACGGTATTGGAAGTAAAACAGACAGGCTTCGCAGCAGCTACACTAACTAACCGTTATACTGATTAGCGTAATTGGAGCTTATACGTTCGGAATAGTGTAAAATGGCTCTGGAAATAAATGTTTAGCAATTATTTGTTCGAAAACTATCCGATATTACATCCTAGGATGTTTACCTTTTTTTTCAAGAATCTAGTACCCGCCTGTATTTTTAGTTTCGAAAATTTCATTTGACAGGGCATGGACTCTCCTTGAAATGAAATAATGAGCAAGAAATAGAAGTAAAACCACTTGCGACAAGAAAAACATACTTTGTAAAGAAGAAAGTCCGATTGCAATTGCGATATTCATTTAAAAACAGCGTTGAATTACCCAATATCTGACAATTTTCAATTATTTTCTTCGTACCTCATAAAATCATCCGTTTGTAGTCACTCCTAAATCTTATTATAGCAAAGGAATAATCGTAAAGTGCAGCAATTATTTAGATTTATAAGCCTGAATGAAATGAAAGTGTTTTGTGGCCGTAAAACGTTCACAAAGTCGTAAAAATACGAAATAAAAGTCTATTTTAATTAACTCTACCTAAACTAAGTTTCTACCCGTTTTTAACAAGTTTCCCTCTTGTTGGTTATGCAACAACTTGGGCGTGTATTTTTTTACTTAATCTAATGGACGGATAATATTTTAAGTTGCGTTATGCCAGGCATAATCCATCAGAGTGTTTGGCCGTCCGTTCTATTTTTTATCAAGTTTTTCGAACCAATGGGCTAGAAAAAAGAGGGGCAAAGAGAAGAAAAGATGAACATGTTTTGTGCGCGCACGTTTTTCGCAGGCGAGCGGAAAAAAGGCGCAACACTGGGCCCGGGCCCTCCACTCATGCCGCCATCCGTTTTCAACGCCTTCATCACCATCAACGCCAACCGACCGCCAACATCGTATCTCTATCCACGTCGATGTCGCCGGTCGTTGTTGTCATCGCACAATATCCATAGACGTTTCTTTGTAAGCAGATTTCTTTCTGAACCTTTTTGGCCTGTTTTCTATGCATGTGCGAATACATCTACCAAGTGTTTGTATATACTACACTCTAGAAAAAGGGTTTCTCTTCTTTGCTTATACATTTTTCAAATTACTTTAAAAATCTTAAATATATTTAAAGTACATTCTTTTAATTTAAGAATAACTATTGCGAATGTACGTTTTTTCAGAAGCATTTTGAGCGGAAATTGAATTCCGGACAAAAAACAAGATTGTTTTTCTAGGTTTCGATCCCAGCCGCAAATCCTGGCGAAAAGCGCCCAATCGCAATCGGTACATTTCGGAGCAAATGTGCGGCGCACATGAGCAAACACAATAAATATAACGGAAAATCGGTTTATCAGCATCGACATGTTTTGCTTGCCCTCGCCCGCGTCGTTGGCGCAGACAAATATCGAAATATCTCAAGATGTATGTCGTCGCAGGGCGTCTTATAGATTTTTTGTTGTTGTTTTGTCCTGTTTGGTAGTATAGATGCGAAGGCTTGAGATCCTTTCTTCGTTCGCATTGTAATAAAGACGCACACGCGAAAATAAATAAATAAAGCGGTGCGGAAACGATGAAGCTTCAAAATAAGCTCGGGAATTGCGTGCAGATTTGTCTGAAATTCGCAAAAGGCACGTTTTTAATAATATCTCAATAGAGCATCTCAATAGAGTATTTTTCGATTCACAGTCCATCTTGAAAATCGGAGAATAGTGTTCATTTATTAATATAGTCTTTAGTAAATAGCTTTCCCATAAAACAAGTAACAAAAGGTGGCAATATATTTCATGCTATTTTGAACATATGCAGTAAACATATTTGAGAAAATAACAAATATTATCTACATCATCCGTACTGTAATAATGCTGTTATTATTATTGTAGCAAAATATTTATTGTTAGCTTTAGCATTGTATTTTATTTTTGAAAATAAATCGTATAATGTGTATATGTTCGATATGCATACTCTGCAGATGATGTTCAGGTCCGCGAGCTCAAGTCCTTGCACTGTACAACGACAATAATTAACCAGGAGAGTGTTTCAATTGTCCAACACGCATTTGAATGACATTTTTTGTACGTGTAGTACATACATAGAAATAAATTGTGTTAACGGGATTTTACGCCGTTTTGAGCCGTTTGTCCAAATTTTTCTTTCAAAGTTTGGTATATCTTGCTTTAACAGCATCATTCGCTGTATAAATTACGTGGCATACCGTCAACACGCCGGCATGTAGACCGACCTTGGCGCGCTTGGCGCGAGTAAACGACGATTGCTGCTGTTAATACAATATATACCAGATTTTCTTTGGGCAAACGACTCAAAACGGCGTAAAATCTCGTTAACACAAATTATTTGGCCAATTGGAACTCTCTCCTTGTAAGTCGAGCCCCGGACGCTGGTTGCAAGACAGCGGAGTGCAGGGATGGAAGAGGGTACGACGTGACCATGACGAAATCCATGTGGCAACTAACTTTATTTCTTAACTCTAGATCTATCGATACATACAAATTACTTAACTAATAATGGCGCATGACGTCGCGATAACAAGAGTCCGGCCGGTAAGGACTTTATTTGAAAGTCCGAACCTTTTGGATAATTGCTGTGACGTCATGGCCTATTCATACACAGATGAACAAACAAATCACACAATCATACCAAGAAATACATCATACATAAATTAAATACCTTAATACTCAATAATTCCACTCTTTCCAGAACATTGTCCATCATCGGATCAGCGTAATTACGCTCCCTTGTTTACGTATCTGTTTACACAGATGCTGGGGAGCACGAGACAATGTGAAAGCTGATGAATAAAGGTGGCAAGTAGTTTTCATATCTTATGCATAATGTGGTCTCTAACATAATTTAAAAGATAAAACATTATTTACATAAACATTCATAGAAAAAAAATAGTATAGGCTAATTTAAATATGTTAACAATTTTGAAGCTATTAACATTTGATATGTAATGTTAAACAAAAAAATCATAAAAAAATCATTTAATGCGAAGATGAAATTATATTGTGTTTGTTATCAATCTATAGATAATAAAATTCAAAAATCTCATAATTTATCATTTGCATCTGGTAAATATATATAATTATACGCCTAATTACACAATGATACAATGAATTAATAATTTAACGTAAATAACTACCCAACTAAAATATGTAAAAACAGCTTGTAATTTAGTAAACAGTTTAATAAAACTGAATAAAGCAATATTGCGATAATTCGACTATATATAATCGTTACAAAACAGTCCGTCGGTGGATGGAAGCACTTCGCATTTTCAATCGTAATCGCATAATCGTAATCGCTATAACATCGTCATGCAGCAATCGCAATCGTTATGGCAACACTAATCGTAATCCTCGTGCAGCCGCCACACTGCTCCCAATTTCGCTGCATTCCCTCTGCGAAGAATTTGCTTCCCTTGCAGGCGAGTGAGCGCATTCCATGTTATGCAGCATTTATGCCGCCTGCTTACCATACACCCACTGTGCACACCTACGTAAATTAATAGGAAAACAGGAATAGATGTGCGCACGGTTGTAAAGCGCTTCCGACCGTTTGTAATCCGCGCGAAATTAAATCCAAGGATAAGACCCCCATCTACATGCGAGAGGGAAGACTCTCAGGCAATTTTGATGCTATACTAGTAGAATTTAGAGCTTAGAAAAACTATAAGATTAGTGAATGTTTTCGACATATTATTTTCATTATTGGCGACATTGAGTCGTCAGAATTACTTGTGAATTAAAATGATTCTCTGCTGGAAACCTTGCTAGTAACTTTCTGTCAAATGATGCTGGAGTAATAAAAGTTAAGTTTTCAATTTTCAGCAAATTTTTATATCAGCAAGTTGACTCAACAGATTTTTGAAGTCAATCATCTATCAACCTACTTATTTCCCTATATAAATAACCATTAAATCTTGCTGGAAGCAAGATTGCCAAGTTTCCCTCCTCCACCAGGCGACATCTGATGATTTATCATGTTTACCAATATTCCTTGTTGGCACCCACTTCATAAAATCGAAATAAATAATCACCAAAAATAAAAAAAGATTTGCATTTCTTGTTAGTTCGATTTCGATATTTATAAATGTCAGATATTAATAAAACGGATTTATTCCGAGAAATAAGCGGGGCTGATTTACAAACAGGCCACCGAAACATAAATTACAACACGATGCTTGATGGCTGATGCGGTCGTCGTCGATCCGACGCAGATTTCCACATCTGCTGCGGAAAGATGGCACTAAAATCCACGGTTATAAAATATGAAAGGCGAGATTAAAGCAAAGCGATCGCATACGCTGTGGCCGCGTGCGTTTATTTCGAGCGCGGTGCACATATCATATTTTCATCTATTTACAAGTCGCAGATGTGCGTGCATTTCTCTGGGAATTTCGCCGCCGACGCCGTCGTGCATAAATTTTCCACAGTAATTAGACGCAGATTTTTCCGGGCCTACGCCTGCGTCGTGCGTAATTGCACAGCTCAATCACGTCCCACATACCGTCACGACTAATTTAATTTTCCTTTCAACTGGCACCCACCATCCCCCTCCTTCTCAGAAGAAGAAACACCAGCGCTTAAACCAAACAAAAAGCAAAACTCGTGAACTTCGCCTGAAAATATGAGAGAAAAATGCAGTCTAAATTCTTTATGAAGCAATTCCAGCGTTTTGCGAATTCCTTTCGCTTTAAGATGCTAAATTATGCAACAAGATAAAGCAAATAATAAAAGAATAAAAGAACAATAAAAGTATAAAAGCCGTAGCGTAGCCGGCGCACTCCTTTGCCGTCTTCTAATGGCCGAAATGGCGAAAAATGTTTATAAAACTTGCATGTGAAACAATGTACGCGCTCTCGCACACGAGTTTCGCGCACGATGACGCGGGGAAAATTTTCAGCGCCAGGCAGCAACAAGAAAAAAGAACGCAGCAGAGAACCGAATGTGTAAATAAACCTGGAGGCCAGCCGTAAAAACGTGTCGGAAAATGCGGCTCTCAACTCACCAATGGACGCATAACTTTTCTTCGCGAAAGCGGGTTTGGTTACGTGGGATGGGGTTAAGGGAGTTGGTCGCGCCATAAAACGCAAAACGTAAAAGAAAAATAAAATAAACACTGGAGCGTGTGGGTGGGCAACATGTAGCTGAAGATAAAAATATCGTAAACAAAAAACCAGACGAAAAATAATAAAAATCCTCAAAGAGCGAGCCTGAGCGACTTAAGAAGTCCGTCGATGGTGTGTACACGACTTGAATGAATGAATTGCTGAATTACAGCTTTGAAAGCAGCCGACGCCGTCTTGTATTTGTGGAATGGGAAAAGTAGGCATTGCGAAGAAAGTACTGGACACATTTTATCTTTAAGCAGTCATAGAACCTTTAGAAGGAAGCTCTGAAAATGTCTATTGGCGTAATTTAGCGAATTCTAAGTCGGGACTTTTACAGGTATAAGGACGTGTCTGGGAGCAATTTATTTAATACTTTTAGTAATTTACCTCATTGTTTTCGTTATTTATCACATTTTTACTGATGCATGAAAACGCAAGACACGCCTGAGAAGAAGGTAAGTTTCTCTTAGATACTTGTCTATGTTGATTACAAATCTGAATAGTATTTTACTCTATCACGTAAAATATTAAACATATGAAGCTTTTAATCTTATTTTAAATCTTATTTGATTAGGGTTGCGCAGAGTCTTCTGATTCTAATGATATAAAATTCTACAACAGAGCATCTTTGAGCGCGCGCTCGTTTCGAAACTTTTGGGGAGTAATTTTAGTCAAGATTTTTCATACTAAATATGAAGTTATGAAGATGAAACAAAGATTAAAATGTTCTCCAACTCTTCTATTTTATCATGGTATTATTTACGTTTAAATTATTTCAATCCTTTCAAGATACAACTCCTTTTTTTGCTATTAAAATGAGTCGTTTTATGAGAATTTGAATGTACAATTCAATAGGGCTTTTCATCCTTATCCATCACTCGTGCAGTATGTTATACATATCAATTTATTCTCCTCTTCTTGCATTTTAACATGGTGTTCATATTTTCTTAATCAGTTTTGTACAACTATCGATTCTATCATATTTTATAACATATTTCATGCATTTATCTATTGTGTTCATACAAATCAATAGACACAATCTTTACTTTATCACAATTTTGGTGATAATAATGAGACATTTGACAAGATGTTGACATTTTCTGATGTAGATGTTTATGCCGATTATAAATCTGAAAAATATTTGTCTCTATTACGTAACATTTTCAAGATATGAAATTTTTAATCTCAAGTTATGAAGATCAAAATCACATATTTGAGCAGCGTTTTGTAGAATCTGATTCTAATGAAAATTCAACATCAAAATATGATTGCAAGCGTCACAATTAAAAAATATTATTGAATCTTAAAAGTAAGTTCATTCATAGATAATCGCGTACTATTAATCTCAACCGACTTATCTACTGCAACAACGGTGTGAAATCCGTTTAAGGTACTAGGCAAACTGCCAAAAAGTCTACGCTCGTCGCGTTTAATTAGCGCATTGAGCACGTTTATACAACTACCACGATGCCACGATGCTTCTCCTCTCGCGTCTATCCACCACTGCCCACCACTGCCCGACTTTGCGGGTACACAAACGAGTACAAAACTGCGCACATCCGGTCGCTTGGGTCGATGATCGTTTGCCACATCTCGGCATTATCTCCGTTCGCGTCGTCGGCGCTCACACACCGGGGCGCGTAATGTAATGCGATGCGCATGCAAGTAATGACCGTGGTGCCAAGCACCGCCGCCGACGAGCAGCAGAAACCCTCAGCAACGGCGGCAACGGCGTGAGGCGGTTACATGTCTTGCGCTAAGCGCTAAGATAGTTTCGGTCATGTGCAACGCCATGGAATAACTAAACGTGACACCGAAATTAGGCAACGACTTCAGCGGCCGGCGCGGCGAACCTTGGAAAAATAGAACACTACAATCGCACCCGCGTTTTAATGCTATCATTAAGGGAATGTAAGAATGATAATGATTGCGAGATTGCTCTCCTCACGCAAGTGGCGCGTGCAATTTCATCTTGCTGAAAACAAGGGTTGGCCAAGCATTAGTGATATTTATGTCAGTAGCGCGCATAATGAGTTGCTTATATTACAAACATAATTCGTGCAACATTAAAAGGATTTTATGTAAACAGTGTTGAAATAATGTTATGTTATGTTGTTATAGAGGGATATAAATATTAGGTTAGCTTAACTTATAAAATTGTTGCTTCAGTTGGTAAATATTCAGATTAGGTACGATTATTTCAAATGTGATAAGAGATAAATGACTAAAAATTTGTAAAATGATAATCTATGAGAATATTTTTCGGCTGGCATTGAAAAATTGATGTTTAATTAAACCTGACTAAAATTATAAACAATTAAACTTTTAGTAACTATTAACTATTTTGCCTCAGTTTGTAAATTTATAGAATTTGCACGATTATTCAAAAGTGATAAGTGAAAAACGACTAAAAATTTGGAAAATGATAATCTATGTGAATATCTTTCGGCTGGCAATGAAAAATTAATGTTTTATAATAATTGATGATTTAATTAACCTGACTAAAATTATAAACATTATAAACAATTAAACTTTTAGTAACTTATATATTTTGCCTCAGTAAATTTTTAAAATTTGCACGATTATTCAAAAGTGATAAGAGGCAAACGACTAAGAATGTGTAAAATGGAAGTCTATTAGATTATCTATCGACTTACGTTGGAAAATTGCTGCAAAATTGAACAACCAAAATGTTATTAGTAATTATAGTTTTGGCATCATAAAATTGTTGTCTTTATTTTTAAATTTGCAAGGTTTGTTTCACCTGCTTCAATTTTACGCTTTAACAATATAAAATCCATGTGAAAACCTATAAATTTTATAAATAACACTACATTTTGTCCGAAAAACCGTTAAACTCTATTCGACGAAAGATTATTTCTTCTTAAACCGTGAGGTCGAGTCCGCGGCCTCTATTTTTATAGAAATATCGATGCATTTTTAATTCAATTCATTGTCATTGTCAATTCAACATTATTGATAGATCACTATATAATTTTATATAAAAGACTAGTAGATAGTTTGAATTCCCTCATCCTTAAGTCTATGAACTTGGATCATTGCAAATTCCCACCTCACCCAAATATTAAACCCAAAAGAGAAATAAATATTTCAATAGATTCAACAGATAGAAGATGAAATTATCATAACCACGCGCAACAGCCAGCAAGCTTCTTGCGACAGGCCGAAATCCATCCACACCCGACCAACGTCGGCTGTCGTCTATCGCCGCCCAGCAGCCTGTGGAGCTTGCCTGAACCCGCAACTGTGGGATTTCGGTGTAGAATATTAACGAAACTTTGCGCGCCGGGTGAGACTTTGGGCGCTTTTGGCAAAGGGGATCGCATTACTGCGTATATCTATATATCTCCGTTTTGCTCCAATACGCGACGGAGGGAGACGCGCCAACTGCCAACTTTCGTGCACGCTGGGCTGAAGTGAACCGGAGTGATTTTGAAGCCTTCAAGTTTTGCAACTCGTGGAAGCGGTAAACAGCAAGCGGAGACGTCTGCCGCGGACGCTCAAATTTCGCAACTGCGAGCAAACGGGGCGAGTGAAATTAAATCTTGACTCCAAGGGCATTTATTCATAAATAAGAAGAGAATCCTTTATACCTTCTTAGAACAATTCTCTTCTTTTCTTCCCAAACTTTTGTAAAATTTATTTTGAGACATAGGACTTTCGATAAATCTTTAATGAATCCAAGGAAATATTTAGTGGATGATTCAAATGATAATTTCGAAAATGCTAGTCTATTAGATTGTCTATCGACTTACGTTCGAAAACTATTTCAAAATTGGACGACAAAAAAGTTACTAGGAATTGTAGTTTTGGTAAAATTAAATTGTTGCAAAAAAGCACGATTACACAAAAGTGAAAAAGCTTACACGAATAAGGATTTGGATAATTCTAGTCCATTAGATTATCTGTCAATTTGCGTATAAATATTATGGATAAATTGAATCAGACAAAAGTTATAAACAATTGAACGCCTGGTACATTATATAGGCGAGTATAGCATGATTAAAAAGAATGTAATAAATGAGTGTGAAAAGATACTAAATAAGCTGAAATAATGAATACCATTTAAATAATTCCCTTTTCCTACAACCACAGTTATGTCAAACTTTTTCCTTTGTAGGTAACTAAATTAGAAGCTATACTATGTTGTAAGAGAATATTTAAAGGTTTTTTTCTTGTTATCGTAATTGTAAAGTACTAAAAGGAGGAATGTATAAATTAGTTAGATGTTTGTCATATTACGATTGTGACTTTTGTCACCTGTGCCATGTTCGCGCATGTAATTTCCGCAGTTTACTGCCTCACAAACCATCCGAACGTCTAATTTGCTAGCATATTTCCCCGTGTTTGTGCGCAACGACACCGGCGCCTCCACCAACATTGATGTGTGTGGATTCATTAACCCAACTTTGCACACGACAGGTGCACGTCGTAAATGTTGACATACACCAACGTATTCATAAAGTGCAGCACAACGTATATAAACCTTTAAGATAAGCCTTAAACCGTAATTGTAAAAACATATATGTTTAAACACAAAATTAAGACATAATGAAAAATAAAAATGAGAAATGTTTAGTTAAAACCGAGAAAATATTTGTTAAAAAAGAGAAATGTGCTAGTAAAGTTTAATACTGTTTTATTTATTTTGTATTTGTATTTGTGCATAAATAAATCAATAAAGTACAATTTCATATGGAAATGAAATTGCTGGCTTCATGCCGTGTTGGTGGATGCGCCGGGCATGCAACAGCAACAGCTTATTGAAAGCTTGCATAATGTACCCCACGTCGAAAATGTCAATTACAGCCTGCCACTCGAAAACCGGTGCTACACGAGCGGGGGCGCGGAAAATGTGCTTAATCGTGGCGCGGCAAATGAAAAGAATGAAAAATGCCGGGAATTAGTTGGCTCACTCGAGCGGCGTGGAATTGAATTCGACACGAAACAGTCGCAGACATGCGATGCGGAGGTATTTACCAGCATAATACGTTCGCACGCTGTCATCAATTTGAGTATTTATGTCTGGATACTGGTAATTTAACAAAGTTGCGAATGTGTTATTTGCCTCCTTGCATCCGCACAGTTGCAAATGTTGAGATAATGCGTCCCGACTGACCCAAATCTAGTAAACCACTTTCGGTTTAATCCGAAATCCTTTAATTGCTTTTTCCGTCCGCACCATTGTGAACATTTTTTTTTTGTATATTTTGTTATCAGTTTGTTAAGTGCATTGGAAAGGACCAATTTTATTTCAATGAAAACTAATTTAACCTAGTACAGTTTTGGTGCAAACTTTATACTTTGGGAAATTTAATCTTTATACAATGTTTACGAAATATATGAAGTGTGTTTAAAATAGTGAACGTACTGAAGTTTGTTTAAAACAAATTTTAATATAAACAAGATATTTTGTTAGTATGTATTCAACGTGAAATTTGGTATTCAGGTGGTATTGGGTATTCAATTTTCTACACAAAACCAACATGCCCTCTTTCAAAATCTAAAGAAACTGTGATATATCAGTCAATAAAAGTTGGAAACCAGCCTAAAATTAAACATGTGCTTATCTCCGCTTGCGTAATCATGCAAAAACTACTTAATTCTGATGTCGGTAGACATTAATGGTGCTCACACGTGGGCGCACAGCCGCAAACGTTTGTAATAGCTTTGGTTAAAAGGGTGAAAGTAGTGAAATATGCACGAAGTTCATGCGAAAAACGAACGGCAAACGCACGCGTCGCTAAGTGCGCCCTGGCCCTGGAAACTGTTTGGCAACGCGTTCGTTTCACGGAAAATGAAAAGCTAATAAAATTTGCCTGTACCCCCAAAACCCTCTTCACTCTAGTACACATCGACGATGCTCACAATTCGGGAGTTTTCCAAATGTTATACCAGGAGGTTCCTATATTAATTCGATCTTAATTAGCAATTTATATTCACGTACAGTTAATGAATCCCAATAGCATTGCTCGTCATTTAAATGGAGCACAATAATTTAAAACAGAAAAAATGTCGCATATTTTGATGTTATTCATCGAATTAGTGTGCAACTAGTTGGGTTACCAGGTTACCAGGTTGCATTAGGATGCGGTTATGTCAGGTTTCAAATTAATAAACACTATAATTGAAAAATTCTAAACATGATAATATTGAATCTTCTAAAATTAATATTATACATTTTCTCGTATATTACAACGCTGGTTTCATTAAAGGAGCA